>AWOL01S0000215.1:60485-76933 GCA_000715115.1 Nicotiana otophora | reverse complement strand
TATATATATATATATATATATATATATATATATAGTGTGTGTGTATGTGTGGGTGGTGGTGCAACAACAATACCAAAATCATACACAAAGTGGCCCTGCCGCCTCACCCCAATATATGCGGGTGGAGGTGTAACCCCAATCACAATCTCTACATAATTTGGCAAAACAATTTTCCACATAAATCACGACTTGGAATCATAACATGTAGATACACAATTCATAGTTTGGAACACATCCTCAATTTATAATATAATATCATGAGAGCATTTGAAACACAAATTAAACATATATCTTTGCCACAAAACTTATTCGGAATACTCAACTTGTAATAAATATCTTGGAACTTACAAGGATATTGGGGTTCCAATTCTTAAAAAAGAGTTTAGCCAACATACCTCAATTTAGCTTCCTTAAACTCTAAAATATTTCGGAATTCTTAGCAACTTCAATCCATTTTAGAAATATAACAAATTGAACCAAAAATTAGGAGGATGATCATAGTTCTAGCTCATTTGAGTATTTTATCAAACACTAGGTGTACATTAAGGTTTCAAGGTCCTTTTATGGAGGATTCCATCACCCCACAACCCACTCTTTACCATTTTTAGCTCATAATTTTCCTACACCCTTTGATAATACATGCATGCAAAATAAACAACTCCCATACCCAAGAATCATTTTGCTAATTACCCATCCTTAGCTAAATTTCGAAATTAAGGGCTAGGGTGTAGAATCTTACCTCTAGGATGAAGAACTAGTGAGTTTTCCTTGTTAGTCTTCAAAGATTTGAGCAAGAATTGAAGGACAATTTGTTGAAGATTACTCTCCCACTCTAGGGCACTCTCTCACTCTCAAAATATCAGGTTTAACTCAAAAAGGGTACATTGCATCTATTTAATCGAAGTAGGGTCGGGTTATAAAAATCCAAAAATGAAGCTCCGGAACAGGGTATGCGATCGCATATGCGACCGCAGAATGGATATTCGATCCGCATATCGGCCACACAATTTGGTGCCAAAAACTGGAAAACATCTGCCTGGGTCTACGGTCACTATGTGGCCCGCAGACCTGTTCTGCGGTCGCATAATGAACCGCAGAACAGTTTTGCGGTCGCATAGTAGATCGTAGAATGGCATCCAACCCAGCCCATACCTTCCTCACTCTGCGGCCATTATGCAGCCCGCAGAGTGATTCTGCGGTCGCATAATGGACTACAGAAATGCATTTCTCTGCCAAAAATTTTTCTTTACACCTCAATGCATTATTCGACCCAAAATCTGTTATTAGCATCAAATGTGGCCCAACTGTTAATTCACACTCACTAGTTGTTTCAAAATTTGGCTAACTCCCTAAAGTTTCAAAGAAATTTCGCCAGAGTTTCCATTGTAACTGGGCCTATCCACCTGTCAGAGAGCCCCCAAAACACATCCTCAAAACATATATATAATCCAATGACGTAACATAACTCTTAACAACACCAACCGTTGCCTCACATACAATATATTTAGAAACAAGCACCTTTACATTAACTGAACAAGTGATACAAGAATCTGTAGGCGATTGTTTTATAGAAAGGTTACATAGCTTATACAAACAAGTAAGGATACTTCTTTTTCATCTCTTCCTCGGCCTCCCAAGTAGCTTCTTCAATCTGCTGGTTTCGCCACAACACCTTCAAGGAGGCAATTTCTTTATTTCTCAACTTTCGGACTTGCCTATCAAGAATGGCAACTGGAATTTCTTCATATGACAGTTCTTCATTAACCTCAATGGTCTCAACCGTCACAATAGCTGACGGATCTCCAACTACTTTATTCAACATAGACACATAGAATACCGGGTGCACTAATGACATCTCAGGTGGTAGCTCAAGCTTGTACGCCACCTCACCGATCCTCTGAATGATTTTGTACGGTCCGACATACCTCGGACTCAATTTGCCTTTCTTACCAAATCGCATTACACCTTTCATGGGGGAAATTTTCAAGAATACCCAATCATATTCTTTGAACTCCAAATCCCTACGACGAACATCCGAATAGGACTTCTGACGACTCTGAGCAGTCTTCAACTGCTCCTTAATGATCTTAACTTTTTCCATAGCCTGATGCACGAGGTCTGGACCTATCAACTTTGCTTCCCCAATCTCAAACCACCCAATGGGAGATCTACATCTCCTACCATATAATGCCTCAAATGGTGCCATTTGAATACTCGCATGAAAGATGTTATTATAAGAAAACTCTATGAGTGGCAAATGATCATCCCAGCTACCCTTGAAGTCAAGAACACAAGCACGCAACATGTCCTCAAGCGTCTTAATAGTCCGCTCTGCTTGCCCGTCGGTCTGTGGATGGAAGGCTGTACTAAGATTCACATGCGTACCCAAACCTTGCTGACATTTCTTCCAAAACATTGCCGTGAACTGAGCCCCTCGATCAGAAATGATAGAAACTGGAGTGCCATGCAACCTGACTATTTCTTTGATATACAACTGAGTATACTGTTCCGCTGTGTCAGTAGCCTTAACCGGTAAAAGTGTGCTGATTTCGTGAGTCGATCCACAACCACCCAAATTAAGTCAAACTTGCGTGGAGTACGTGGTAATCCTACCACAAAATCCATATTAATAATTTCCCACTTCCATATTGGAATTTCTATGTTTTGTGCCAACCCACCAGGCCATTAGTTGCTTATAATTCGGATACCTTGCCACAAAGTCCGCCACATTCCTTTTCATGCCATTTCACCAATAGACTTTCTTGAGATCATGATACATCTTCGTAGAGCCTGAGTGCACGGAATACCTAGAAGTGTGAGCCTCAGTCATGATTCTTTCCCAGAGATTATCTACATTTGGAACACATAGCCACCCTTGGTACCTTAGTGTATCATCATCCATGCCAAGAATAAAAGCAATAGTTTTATGTTTTTGAATCCCCTCCTTCAATTGCACCAAAAATAGATCGTTGTATTGCTTCTCTTTGACTTCCACAACAAGCGATGATTCAGCCCTATTTTGTACAATTATCCCTCCTTCACTAGAGTCCGCAAGACGAACTCCCAAACTAGCCAATCGATGAACTTCCTTGGCCAACAACCTTTGACATGCCTCTAAGTGAGCCAAACTACCCATAGATTTCCGGCTAAGAGCATCCGCCACAACATTTGCTTTCCCCGGGTGATACAGAATATCGATGTCGTAGTCCTTGAGCAACTCAACCTATCTTCTCTGCCTCAGATTCAGCTCCTTTTGTTTGAAAATACATTGAAGACTCTTGTGGCCCGTGAATACATCCACATGGACCCCATACAAATAATGATGCCAAATCGTTAATGCAAAAACCCCCACCGCAAGTTCTAAGTCATGTGTTAGATAATTCTTTTCATGATTCTTGAGTTGCCTAAAAGCATAAGCTATCCCCTTGCCCTATTGCATTAATACACACCCAAGCCTAATTCTTGAAGCATCACAATATACCATAAATCCATCTGCACCCTCTAGTAAGGTCAACACAGGTGCCGTAGTCAATCTTGATTTCAATTCCTGGAAGCTCCTTTCACAAGTATCAGACCATTGGAACTTAACCGCTTTCTGAGTCAATTTAGTCAACGGAGAAGCAAGAGTAGAGAACCTCTCCACAAACTTCCTGTAATACCCTGCTAAGTCCAAGAAATTACGAATCACGATTGGCGTTGTAGGTCTAGGCCTTCACCGCTGCAATCTTTTGAGGATCGGCCTTAATTCCTTCTCTGGAGACAACATGACCCAAGAAAGTGACAGATTCGAGCCAAAATTCACATTTTGAAAATTTCGCGTACAATTGGTGCTGATGAAGAGTTTGCAAAACTACCCTGAGATAATCGACATGGTCCTCTCGACATTGTGAATACACAAGAATAGCGTTAATGAACACTATCACAAAGGAATCAAGAAAAGGCTTGAAAACTCGATTCATAAGATCCATGAAAGCCGTCGGGGCATTTGTTAGCCCAAAAGACATTACCAGAAATTCAAAGTGACCATACCGGGTCCTGAAAGCTATTTTTGGAATATCCTGCTCCCTGATCTTCAATTGGTGGTACCCGTACCGTAAATCAATTTTGGAGAAGTACCTAGCACCCTGTAACTGATCAAACAAATAATCTATTCTTAGTAATGGGTATTTGTTTTGATTGTGACTTTGTTAAGCTGCCGGTAGTCAGTACACATCCTCAATGATCCAACTTTCTTCCTCGCAAAGAGAATCGGTGCACCCCATGGTGATACACTCGGTCGGATGAAACCCTTCTCTAACAAATCCTTCAATTGTTCCTTCAGCTCCTTCAATTCTACTGGTGCCATCCTGTAGGGTGGAATAGATATAGGGTGCGTGTCTAGCATCACATCAATCCCAAAATCAATCTCCCTGTCTGGTGGGATCCTAGGGAGTTCATCAGGAAAAACTCCCGAAAATTCATTCACAACAGGCACGAACTCAAGTGTAGGTGCCTCAGCATCGGTGTCCGTAACCCGGACCAAATGGTAAATACACCCTTTGTTGATCATTTTCGTGACCTTAAGGTAAGAAATAAACCTACCCTTTGGTACTACATCATCACCCTTACACTCAATAACTGGCTCATTTGGAAATTCGAACCTAATAGTTCTGGTTCGGCAATCAAGCTTGGCAAAACATGAATAAAGCCAATCCATCCCCATTATCACATCAAAATCTACCATTCTCAATTCAATAAGATCGGCCACGGTGTCCCGGCCCCGCAATGTGACAACACAATCCCTATAAACCCGCGCGGCCAAAATAGACTCACCAACCAGAGTAGATACAGAGAAATGTTACGGGGCCTTACACTTTACTTCTTTTTGTAGGCTTATCTAAGGACATCGAGTTGAGGCCTCTAGCCGGTGGCGAGGACTTACCTACCGTACCCCCCTGCTCTGAGACAGGCCGAAGATAAGAAAATAAAATGGGACCTGAGTTCCCCGAGCTCAGAGAAAAAGAATACAAGAAGAAGGCTGGTGCGCAAGTCAAAAGAAAGCACCAGTACCCGAGCACCATCTTCGAATTCGCTCTATCGGCTGAGAGACGAATCCGAAGAAGAAGAAGAACCCTTTGTTCTGATGGCCCGCATGCTGTCACAGCTTGAAGGGCAGGAGGCCTCTGAACCAGAGAACTGCGAGGCCGATCTGCCTCAAGCTAAAGAGGTCGATGAGGAGGCCGGGGCCGAGGCTTCCCGGGATGCGGGCAGTGACCCGAAGGAAGCACTCGGTGTGATAGACATCACCGAGTCACCCTCGTTTACTGAGTCTATGTACAACAAGGCCCAAACGGCGAAAGAATTCCCCAATGAGGGGGCCCATGGGGCGGACGACCCTTTCCATAACTTTTTTGTTGGTGTGGATTCAACTGCCACATGGGACGTCACTAGATTGTGTAACTTAGAGGTACCGAAGAAGAGTCCATCTTTGGGAGCAAGTGGGCCTACCTCGATCCAGAAACTGATCAACCGGTTCCCTTCCCCGAGCGTGGATCCTGACCGGAAGCGATCCATCATCATCTTTATTCCGAAGGATGCCCGGGTTTTATTCGCCCCCGTAGGGATGGCTAGTTACCTTCAGTGCCTGGTGACCAAGGAAGACCAAGCCAAAATGAACGAGGTAGATGCGCCCTGCGCGTTCAACGAAGCACAACATGCACTGAACAGGGTAACTTTAGACAATCTCTCGATGATTTCAATTCCTCCTCTTATACTTGAACTAATTCATTGATAATCCTAATATTCTTCTTCGTATTTGTAGACCTCAGTTCTTCACCATGAAACGTTTCTTCGGTATCAGGATGAGTTGAACCAGCTCGAAGCCAAAGTCAGAGGGATTACTGAGAAGAGAGATACCTACAAACTTCTCAGCGAGCAGTGTGAAGGATAGGCTAAGAGCCTTCGAGCTGAATTGGAAGTGGCTCGAAAAGAACACGCCGACCTGGTTGAACAGGTAAAAATCTTTGAAGTTAGTGACGATGAGCTAGACATGGTGACTAATGGTCGGAACCCGCAGGTCCAGCAGAAGATTGATCGGATCGATCAATTCTGAGCTGACATGGATGCAGTTAAGGTCGAGGCCGAAGAGTGGAGTGGTAGAATGGACCTCCTGGCCTCGAAAAAGGAGACTACTCGGGCACAGTTGGCCTCGACGGAGGCCCAACTTCAAGCGGTGAAGGAGAAGGCTGAGGCTCGGTTCCAAAAAGTTGAGGATCTTCAGTCTCAGCTAAGCTCGGCAATTTCCGATCGAGTGACTCTTGCCAATGAGCTTAAAGCGGCCAAGTCGGTGGTTGAAGTGACCAAAGCTGATGCCAACGAGATGGTGGCCCAGTATAAGGCCGATGCCGAGGTAGCCCAGGACCGGCTGAAAGATATCATCGAATAGGTGAAGTGGCAGTCCCGAAGGGAGGCCCTCGAAGAAATTCATGCTCAAGGTTTTGATTTATCGGCCGAGGTCAAAAGTGCTAATGGGTCCGAAGCCGAGGCCAAGAAACTAGCGTATCCCTAGGATGAAGAAGACTCCGAGGGTTCGGACGGATTCGAGGGCGAAGAAGACTCTAATGGTGCCAGTGATGAGGCGGGATCCGGTGGAGACCAAGCCGTTTAAGTGCATTGTATATTTTTCTTTGTTTTTGTATTCTTGTACTTTTGTACTTTTTTTTGTCAAGGCCGTTTGGCCTTTGTAAAGATCTTTTCATATATATATATAAGGCTCTTTTTTCCCTTCGACAGTTTTTAAGCTTGTTTCCTTTTGCTTTGTTCTTTATGATTGCAAAGATATCGAAATGCCTTAGCATGTAATATTTAGGTCTTGCCCGGAGGTTCGAACAGGCCTTTCTTTCGATATTATTTTGTTTACGATTCGTGGGGGATAGGTATGACCAAAAACTTTCCCCAAAATACTTAGAACATTTTAGATTATAATTTATCGAGGGTAGCCTTTTGAACCGGTTTAGAAATTCTGAAGGCCTTGTTTCTTGTTACGAGTCTCGGAGATCTTCGAGATGTTTTACTACAGCCGTAGCCTTTCTAGTTTGGGTGTTGCCTAGTGGTCTTGTTACCCTGAGTCATCCAGGCTTAACCGAGATAACCATTCCCGAATGGGGGTGGTCGTAGCCCTTAAAGTTCGGGAACTGCCGAATAAGCTTTGTGCCCCCGGCCTTTATTATCCCGGGCTGTGCGAACCTACCTTGGGTAGCAGTCCTCGAGTGAGGTGGCCCTTGGGCTCGATGTCTTTGGGGGATTGAATGTAAGAAAGAAAAATTTTCAAGGGGTAAAATATTTATCCGCGAGGTAAAAACTTCCTTTCGCTTTTGTGCATAATATACAAAGTTACACATGTGCTCAAGCTTTGTGTTCGGACTTGGGTGGTCTATGTGGGCACGGTTCATTCGACTGTTTGGCCCTTACAGTAAATCCTATCAATCGAGCCTAGAATATTCGAGCACAAAGTTGCTTTCCTTGCCAAAATCATTTATCCCCGGGTGATGACCCCCGATGTTTGAGGTCGATCATAGAGAAGCCTAGAATGCTGTTGAAAACCAGTGTTCGATTCTAAGTTAGCACGATCTACTGTTGCCTCGTTAAAAACCTTGCCAAAAAACCCATTTGGGACAAAATCGGTTCAAGGGAAAAAGAGTGCAACGTGTGCTTTCAGGCCTAAAACATTGTATCGTTCTTTGACGGCTACCTGTAAGTGTTATTTCAAAATGTAAATAAATAAAAGAAGTAAATGGGGTCGTACCTTAGCAGTAATACCGTTTCAAGTGAGTTACATTCCAGTTGTTCGGTAGTCGTTCACCATTCATTGCTCCGAGTTTGTACGACCCTTTTTCAGTGATCTCGATAATTTGATACGGACCTTCCCAGTTTGGTCCCAGCTTTCCTTCATTCGGGTTCCGGGTGTTTAATGTGACCTTCCTTAACACTAAGTCCCCGACATTGAAGTGTCGAAGGTTGGCTCTTCGATTGTAGTACCTCTCGATTCATGTTTTTGGGCGGCCATTCGGATGAGGGATGCTTCACGCTTTTCATCTAATAGTTCCAGGCTCGTATTCATGGTCTCGTTGTTTGATTCTTCGGTTGCATATCGGAACCTGAGACTCGGTTCTTCGACTATGATCGGTATTAGAGCTTCGGCACCGTAAACTAATGAGAATGGGGTGGCCCCAGTACTGGACTTCGAGGTCGTACGGTATGCCTATAGGACTTCGGGCAAGATTTCTTTCCATTTTCCTTTGGCGTCGGTCAATCTCTTCCCGAGGTTCTGAAGGACGGTTTTGTTCGTGGATTCCGCTTGCCCGTTCCTACTAGGGTGATAGGGCGTCGACAGGATTCTTTTGATCTTATGATCTTCGAGAAACTTTCTTACTTTGCTGCCGACAAACTGCTTCCCATTGTCACACATGATCTTGGCCAGCATTCCGAACCGACATATTATGTGGTCCCAGATGAAATCAATGACTTCCTTCTCCCTGACATGTTTAAACGCCTGGGCTTCCACCCATTTAGAAAAATAGTCAGTCATAAACAATATAAATTGAGCCTTACCGGGTGCCCATGGAAGGGGGCCGACGATGTCCATCCCCCATTTCATGAATGGCCAGGGCGACAAAACCTAATGTAGAAGCTCCCTAGGCTGATGAATCATCGGAGCGTGCCTTTGACATCCGTCGCATTTTTGTACGAACTTCTTTGCGTCCTTTTCTATGTCGATCCAATAGTAGCCGACTCTGATTATTTTCTGAACTAATGATTCAGCGCCCGAATGATTTCCGCAGGTGCCTTCGTGGATTTTCCTCAGAATGTACTCGGTGTCTCCGGGTCCTAGACATATTGCAAGTGGGCCATCGAACATTCTTCGGAACAATGTACCGTCTTCGGATAGGCTGAACCAGGCTGCCTTCATACGCAGAGTCCTTGTTTCCTTAGGGTCCGAGGGCAATTTCCCAGTCTTGAGATATTCTATATATTTGTTTCTCCAGTCCCAAGTTAGGCTTGTTGAGTTTATTTCGGCATGACCTTCTTCCACTACCAATCTCATGAGCTGTGCGACCATCCCCGAGTTGAACTCATCGTCATCGACCGACGATCCCAAGTTAGCAAGAGCATAGGCCTCACTGTTATGATCCCTAGGCACATGTTGTAGAGTTCACTCTTTGAACCAGTGCAACGTTACCTGCAGGTTATCCAAGTATCTTTTCACTCGTTCCTCTCTGACTTCGAACGTCCCATTAACTTGGTTCACCACAAGGAGCGAGTCGCACTTGCCTTCGATCACCTCTGCTCCCAAGCTTTTGGCCAGTTCGAGACCTACAATCATGTCCTCATACTTGACCTCATTGTTAGTTAATTTTATAGTCCTAATAGATTGTGTAACTACATTACCTGCGGGTGGTTTCAATACAATTCCAAGTTTGGACCCCTTTGCGTTCGAGGCGCCGTCCGTGAATAGGGTCCAGATTCCCGAAGAAGTCCCCGAGTTCAATAACAACTCTCTTTCGACCTCGGGTATTAGGGCTGGTGTAAAGTCAGCCATAAAGTCTACCAAAATTTGAGACTTAATGGCGGTCCGAGGCCGATATTTGATGTCATACCCACTGATCTCTACGGCCCATTTGGACAACCGTCCCGGGAACTGGGGTTTATGTATTACATTCCTTAATGGGTAAGTGGTTACAACACATATGAGGTGACATTGGAAGTATGGTTTTAGCTTCCTAGAGGCGCTTAGCAAAGTGAGCGCCAGCTTTTCTAGGTGAGGGTACCTAGTTTCGGCCTCGCCAAGGGTCCTACTAACATAGTAAATAGGAAATTGCGTACCTTTCTCCTCTCGGAGCAGGACTCCACTTACCGCTATTTTTGATACTGCCAAGTATAGGTATATCTGTTCATCTGTCTTGGTATGTGAAGCAGCGACATGCTTGATAGATATCTCTTAAGCTCTTCCAAGGCCCGTTGGCACTCCGGGGTCCATGTGGAGTTATTTTTTTCTTCAACAGTGAGAAAACACTGTGGCTCTTATCGTATGACCTCGAGAAAAATCGTCCCAAGGCGGCTATACGTCCGGTTAACCTTTGCACGGTCTTCACGTTGTCCACAACAGTGATATCTTCGATGGCCTTGATCTTATTGGGGTTGATCTCGATCCCCCGGTTGGATACCATGAATCCAAGGATTTTACCGGACCCGACTCCAAATGCACATTTCTCCGGGTTCAGCTTCATATTGTATTTCTTCAATATGCTGAAGGTTTCCTGCAAATGTTTCAAATGGTCCTCTGCTCGCAGGGACTTAACCAACATATCGTCAATGTAAACCTCCATTGATTTTCCTATTTCTTCTTCGAACATCCGATTTACTAGGCGTTGGTAAGTGGCGCCGGCATTTTTTAGTCCGAACGTCATCACGTTATAGTAGTAGGTGCCGTACTTGGTGATGAAGGAAGTTTTTTCCTGATTACCCGGGTCCATCCGAATTTGATTGTACCCAAAATAGGCATCGAGAAAACTAAGGATCTTGTGGTTGGCCGTCGCATCGATCATGCGATCGATGTTAGGCAAAGGGAAAGAGTCCTTGGGACACGCTTTATTTAGATCTTTATAATCCACACACATTTTTAATTTGTTCCCCTTTTTGGGGACTAATACTACGTTTGCTAGCCAGTTCAGGTATTTTACCTCCCGAATAAATCCTATTTTAAGGAGTTTAGATACCTCGTCCTTGATGAAAGCATGTTTGACCTCGGACTGGGATCTCTTCTTCTGCTTGACCGGGTAGAACTTCGGGTACAAGCTTAGTCTGTGAGTGGTTATTTCTGACGGGATCCCTGTCATATCAAGGTGGGACCAAGCGAAACAATCTTCGTTAGCTATAAGAAATTGAATGAGTTTTTTCCTGAGCTCGGGATTCAACCCTGTGCCCAGGTATACCTTTCGATTGATCAAGTGTTTGATCAATACGACTTGCTCCAGTTACTCGACCATCGATTTGGTAGCGTCAGAATCATCGGGAGCTACAAAAGGCCTGGGAAACCCGTAGTCGTCATCCTCTCCTATCTCCTACTTCTTCGGTTGGGATGGAGTCAGTGTCAGTATTTGCTATTTGGGTTTTCCCTTGGTGACTGGACCTAGTTCCTTTGGTGTCAAAAGTGTGGATATCGGGACCACCTCGTCGACTGCGAATATCTCTTTTGCGGCCGGTTGTTCTCCTAAACTGCTTTTATTCCTCCCGACGTCGGGAACTTCAATACCTGGTGCAGAGTCGAGGGTACCGTTCTCATGTTGTGAATCCATGGTCTCCCGGACAAAGCATTGTACCTCATGTCCCCTTCAATCATATAGAACTTTGTTTCCTGAACGGTCCCGACGGTGTTCACCGATAATGTTATCACTCCTTTAGTGGTCTCACATTCCATGTTGAACCCATTTAGGACTCGGACCGCGGGCATGATCTGATCTTGTAGGCCGAGCTATTCCACGACCCTCGATCTGATGATGTTGGCCGAGCTACCTGGATCAATTAATACACGCTTAACTCAAGATTTATTTATAAGTTCTTATATTACCAGTGCATTATTGTGGGGCTGCACGATCCCTTCAATATCTTCGTTGTTGAAGGACAAGGTTCCCTTTGGCACATAATCTCGAGTTCATTTTTCCCTTGTGATAGATACTTTGGTGCGCTTAAGCATCGACCCCTGGGGAACATCGACCCCACCGATGATCATGTCGATAACGTACTGAGGTTCCTCTTGTTTAGTGTATTTACCAGAATCTCTATTCCTAAAGTGGTTCTTGGCTCGCTCGCTCAGGAACTCTCGGAGATGCCCGCTATTGAATAGCCGGGCTACTTCCTCTCTCAATTATGGGCAATCTTCTGTCCTGTGACTGTGAGTGCCATGATATTTACACATTAGGTTAGGATCCCTTTGGGCTGGATCAGACTGTAAAGGTCGAGGCCATTTGGTGTCTCTGATATGTCCAATGGCGGATACGAATGGCGGCGTCGATGTTAAAGTTGTATTCCGATAGTCTTGGCGCTTCTTTCGGCCCGATGGGCCTATCAAAACTATTTTTGCTCATGAGTCCTCGACTGTTTTGACCTCGGTCACTTCATCTTTCACTTTTCACGGGGTTTCACCCGGATCCACCACCTCTTCAGTCTCCATTGTATGGCTGATACCGATCCCTGTTCGACCGTGGTTCACGATCAATGTCTCTCCTGACTCTGTCAACTAATCTGATAGGATAAACTGACCTGTAAGGGGCCCCGAGTTGATCATCTTTGACCCTTATTTTTGATTGATACCGATTATGAATGTCAGCCCAAGTGACAGCCAAGTATTCCACCAGATTTTGCTTCAACTGTTGTGATGCCAACGAGCTACGAGCATTGAGTCCCTAGGTGAAGGCCTGAACGGCCCAATCGTCCGCGACCGGGGGAAAGTCCATCCGTTCCATTTGGAATAGGGACACGAATTCCCTGAGCATTTCATTATCCCTCTGCTTCACTTTGAAAAGGTCTGACTTCCCGGTCTCAACCTTGATAGCCCCAGCATGTGCTTTTACGAATGAATATGCACACATAGCAAACTAGTCGATAGAATTAGGAGGTAGGTTGTGATACCATATCATAGCTCCCTTGGATAGAGTTTCCCCGAACTTGTTCAGCAGGACAAATTCGATCTCGTCATCTTTAAAGTCGTTCCCTTTGATGGCGCATCTATAGGAGGTCACATGCTCATTTGGGTCGATCGTTTCATTGTACTTAGGAATTTCGGGCATGCGGAACTTTTTCGGGATCGACTTTGGCGCTGCGCTCGGAGGAAAAGGTTTTTGAACAAACTTCTTGGAATCGAGGCCCTTCAATATCGGAGGTGCTCATGGGATTTGGTAGACCCTAGAATTGTAGGTTTCCACTTTTTTTCATTGGCTTCGATATTCTTCTCCCCCGATTCTATTCGTTTTGTCAATTACTCAAGCAATTTTATGATCTCGGGGTTAGTCCTCGATTCATTTTCATTCGGCCTCTCCGTGATCGGTTTATTTCTGTGAGTGACTTCCTAGGATGGCTCGGGCTCAACCCTACTCGGCGCTCGGCTTTGGTTCTACAACTGGGCTATCACTGCCTATTGAGCCTGTAATATTTCGAAGATCATTCGCAAGTTGATCCCATCATTTTCACCGTCGTGCGTATTATGGGCAATTGATTGGACTTCCCTACGTACGCTGTTCTCGGGATCGGTAGGCAAATTTCTGTTGATGGACACATGCGACCTGGCATCGATGGGATCCGCCACCGGGACTCCGCCGAGATCGACTGGGGCACCTCGTTACCGGGTGCTGCATTATTGTTTTCGCCATGGTGGCTGGACTCCGTATCCATGTTTAGAAGGGCAGACTGCGGGTTTGACATTTCGATTTTAACCTGAAATCAAAGACACTTCAAATAATAAGTGTAAAATAAGGTGTGTTACGGGAATTTATATCAAATTGCCGCTATTAACCTTAGCCCCACGGTGGGCGCCAAACTGTTTACCCTCAAAATCGGATAACAATTAAATTTGTAAGTGGTTTTAAGGATACACAGATTAACTTGATACAAAGCAATAAATTAAGTTGCTATTGAGTAAATAAAGATAAGATAAATTCAAACCACACGAGTTGGATAATTTTAGCCTTGATGGAAAAATTAACCTCGAGCTGGGATCACCACGACCGGTGTCGATAAACAGAAGAACAAGAGCTTAAAGACAGAGAAAATAATAATGTATTGCTTTTGAGTGCATATTACAATGTGTCAAAATGAATTGTTAGACCCCCCTTTATATAGTAAGGGATTCCTATTTTAGGTAAAACTCTATAAAAGGTAAAAAACAATCTTATGATTCACTGATTGCCGGTTCCTTATCTATACGTGCCGAGATCCCCACCGTAATATTCGGCCGGTCCCGGATATTTCAGCCTTCTGTTGGTTATGCTGGATTGTCTGACAATGTTCTTTGAAGTCGCTCGAGGCTAGGACCGATTCCGGGATCATTGCCTCGATATTCTCGAACCCCCGGGTTCTAGTCCGGTGGGACTTTGGCTCGATTTCGGTCTCTTATTGCCATGTATCAAGCTTGGCTTATATTGTCGGAGGCTAGGATGCATCATGAGATCGGTTTCACCCGTATACATAATTAAAACTCATTTATCGTTTTAAAACTATTCAAAATTTAATAGTTTATTTGGACAATAATACTCTTTGACTAAAACATAATGATCTTTACAAATTACGGAGATACTTTTAGCAACGTGTAATATGGGACTCTAGAATATATTTTTGAAGCGTGACTTGTCTCTTCTCGAACTCCAGGATATTATCATGAAGTTTTATATAAGTTTGACCTCTAGGACACTATGCTAGAGTTCAACTTCTACAAGTGAATTCTGAAATACTATGCTAGAGTGGAGCATGTTTGACAGGAGAAAGGGACCTTGCTTGGCGAGAAAATAGTGAGAAGCTCAGTTCAATGTTACTATGAGTTTATGAGGTGCAATAATTTAAACGTATAATTAACATTTTTTTAATTTATTTTTTGGAATAAGATGCGATAACAATCATAATACAAGAACAAAAATAGAAACTTGGATGTCACACTCCAACCTAGGTGAGGTGGACAAGTATCTAATGTTTTACGTATGCGAACGACTATTCCGTAAAAATACCCGATAAACTTACAATATTTGAAGCACCTGCAATCAGAGAATCTCAAACATACATATATATATATATATATGTATGTTTGAGATTCTCTGATTGCAGGTGCTTCAAATATTGTAAGTTTATCGGGTATTTTTACGGAATAGTCGTTCGCATACGTAAAACATTAGATACTTGTCCACCTCACCTAGGTTGGAGTGTGACATCCAAGTTTCTATTTTTGTTCTTGTATTATGATTGTTATCGCATCTTATTCCAAAAAATAAATTAAAAAAATGTTAATTATACGTTTAAATTATTGCACCTCATAAACTCATAGTAACATTGAACTGAGCTTCTCACTATTTTCTCGCCAAGCAAGGTCCCTTTCTCCTGTCAAACATGCTCCACTCTAGCATAGTATTTCAGAATTCACTTGTAGAAGTTGAACTCTAGCATAGTGTCCTAGAGGTCAAACTTATATAAAACTTCATGATAATATCCTGGAGTTCGAGAAGAGACAAGTCACGCTTCAAAAATATATTCTAGAGTCCCATATTACACGTTGCTAAAAGTATCTCCGTAATTTGTAAAGATCATTATGTTTTAGTCAAAGAGTATTATTGTCCAAATAAACTATTAAATTTTGAATAGTTTTAAAACGATAAATGAGTTTTAATTATGTATACGGGTGAAACCGATCTCATGATGCATCCTAGCCTCCGACAATATAAGCCAAGCTTGATACATGGCAATAAGAGACCGAAATCGAGCCAAAGTCCCACCGGACTAGAACCCGGGGGTTCGAGAATATCGAGGCAATGATCCCGGAATCGGTCCTAGCCTCGAGCGACTTCAAAGAACATTGTCAGACAATCCAGCATAACCAACAGAAGGCTGAAATATCCGGGACCGGCCGAATATTACGGTGGGGATCTCGGCACGTATAGATAAGGAACCGGCAATCAGTGAATCATAAGATTGTTTTTTACCTTTTATAGAGTTTTACCTAAAATAGGAATCCCTTACTATATAAAGGGGGGTCTAACAATTCATTTTGACACATTGTAATATGCACTCAAAAGCAATACATTATTATTTTCTCTGTCTTTAAGCTCTTGTTCTTCTGTTTATCGACACCGGTCGTGGTGATCCCAGCTCGAGGTTAATTTTTCCATCAAGGCTAAAATTATCCAACTCGTGTGGTTTGAATTTATCTTATCTTTATTTACTCAATAGCAACTTAATTTATTGCTTTGTATCAAGTTAATCTGTGTATCCTTAAAACCACTTACAAATTTAATTGTTATCCGATTTTGAGGGTAAACAGTTTGGCGCCCACCGTGGGGCTAAGGTTAATAGCGGCAATTTGATATAAATTCCCGTAACACACCTTATTTTACACTTATTATTTGAAGTGTCTTTGATTTCAGGTTAAAATCGAAATGTCAAACCCGCAGTCTGCCCTTCTAAACATGGATACGGAGTCCAGCCACCATGGCGAAAACAATAATGCAGCACCCGGTAACGAGGTGCCCCAGTCGATCTCGGCGGAGTCCCGGTGGCGGATCCCATCGATGCCAGGTCGCATGTGTCCATCAACAGAAATTTGCCTACCGATCCCGAGAACAGCGTACGTAGGGAAGTCCAATCAATTGCCCATAATACGCACGACGGTGAAAATGATGGGATCAACTTGCGAATGATCTTCGAAATATTACAGG
>AWOL01S0000215.1:4647-48177 GCA_000715115.1 Nicotiana otophora | reverse complement strand
AGGACATGACACTTGATAGGAAGATGTGGAGGTCGAGTATTAGGGTTGTAGGTTAGGAGGTAGTTGAGTCGTGCCTTACTTCGTACTATTGTGGGACTATCCATTTAGGGGTTTTGTCTAAGATAGCTAGTGCCAATATTGTGACTTACTATTTCGCTTTTTAGTGTATGTCCTATTTACTAGCTATCGCTTTTGCTTTGCATCCTTCCTCTGGATTTCACGGTGTTCTTATTTTTCTTATGATTGTTGTGGCGGTACTAATAGTGTCTCCCTTCCCTTTATCTCCCCTCTCCCTTTGCTTTGCATCTTTCTTCTGAATTTCATGGTATTGCTATTTATCTTATGACTGTTGTTGTGATACTAATATTATCTCTCGCTGAGCCGAGGGTCTTTCGGAAACAGCCTCTCTACTCCTTCGGGGTAGGGGTAAGGTCTGCGTACACACTACCCTCCCCAGATCCCATTAATAGGATTCTACTGGGTTGTTGTTGTTGTTGTTGTATTTTGGTTTATTCACGTTTAGAGGATGAGTATGCGGACCACCTGCGAGCGGTACTCCAAACCCTCTGTGATAGTAAATTATATGCTAAGTTTTATAAATGTGAGTTCTGGTTGAAGTCTATAGCATTCTTGGGGCACATTGTATCCGATGAAGGTATAAAGGTCGACACTCAGAAGATTGAGGCTGTGAAATCCTGGCCTAGATCTACCACTTCGACAGAGATTCGTAGCTTTCTAGGCTTAGCAGGATATTACCGGAGGTTCGTAAAGGGTTTTGCTTCCCTTTCGGCACCATTAACGAAGTTGACACAGAAAGCAACTAAGTTTCAGTGGACAGAGGCTTGCAAGTAGAGTTTCCAAGAGCTTAAGAACAGGTTGACCTCAGCGCCAGTCCTAACACTTCCAGAGGGTCCAGATGGTTATGCCATGTATTGTGATGCCTAGGTGTCGGGTTAGGAAGTGTCCTGATGCAACATGGGAAGGTAATTGTGTATGCTTCAAGGTAGTTAAGGAAGTACGAGCGGAATTATCCGACACCCGACCTCGAGTTAGCTGTGGTTGTCCATGAACATAAGATATGACAGCATTATTTATATGGTGTTCATGTTGATGTATTCACAGATCATAAAAGCATGAAATATATCTTCAAGCAAAAATAGTTCAATTTGTGACAGAGGCGATGGCTTGAGCTATTGAAAGATTACGATGCTAACATTCTCTACCATCCAGGGAAAGATAATGTTGTAGTAGATGCCCTAAGTCGCCGATCTATGGGTAGCTTAGCACATGTAGAGGCCGAGGAAAGACAATTAACTAGAGAGATTCATCAATTGGCTTATTTGGGGGTTCAGTTAGTAGACTCTGGCGATGGTGGGGTTGTACTCCAAAATACTGCAAAATCATCTCTCATAGTTGAAGTTAAGGAGAGGCAGTACGAGGACCCAGAGTTGGTCGAGTTGAGAGAGCAAATTCTGTAGTAGAAGAAGCTGTTGTTAGAGCTCAAGGGAGATGGGGTTCTTAGATACATAGGTCGTTTGTGTGTTCCAAATGTGGTAGGGCTACGAGACAGGATTATGTCAGAGGCACATTATTCGTGGTACTCCATTCATCCTAGGTCGACAAAGATGTATCATAACATTAAGGATGTGTACTGGTTGAACGATATGAAAAAGAACATTGCTGAGTTTGTCGCCCAATGTCCTAGTTTCCAGCAGGTGAAGGTAGAGCACCAGAAGCCCGGAGGTCTAATGCAGACTATAGAGATTCCGACATGGAAATGGGAGGCGATAAATATGGACTTTATCAGGAGTTTACCTCGTTCTCATTGTAAGTTCGATTCCATATGGGTGATAGTTGATAGGCTCACGAAATCAGCTCATTGCCTACCGATCATATCTACATATACATCAGAAGATTATGCAAAGTTATATATTAAAGAGATAGTGCGGCTACACGGAGTACCAATATCTATTATATCTGACCATAGGGCCCACTTTACAACACATTTTTGGAGGTCATTTCAGAGAGGTCTAGGGACTCAAGTGAATCTCAGCACAACTTTGCATCCACAGACTGATGGACAAGTCGAGCGCATTGTGCAGACGCTCGAGGATATGTTACGAGTATGTGTGTTGGATTTGAAAAAAAGTTGGGATGAAAATTTACCTCTTATCGAGTTTTCATATAATAACAGTTACCACTCCAGTATCCAGATGGCTCCGTACGAGGCTTTGTATGGGCGTAAGTGCAGATCTCATATAGGGTGGTTTGATGTTGGAGAATCTGGGTTACATGGGCCAGACCTAGTTCAGCAAGCTGTAAAGAAAGTAAAGCTTATTCGAGAGCGACTGTTGATAGCCCAGAGTCATCAGAAGTCATATTCTGACGTGCGACGACGAGACTTAGAGTTCGGGGTTAATGACTGGGTATTGTTAGAGGTATCACCTATGAAGGGCGTGATGAGGTTTGGCAAGAAAGGCAAGCTTAGACCACGGTATATTGGGCCTTATAGGATCATTCGGAAAGTAGGCCAAGTAACTTATGAGTTAGAATTGCCCTCAGAATTGGAGTCTGTTCATCCAGTTTTTCACGTATCTATGCTACGGAAGTGCGTTGGAGATCCTACCCGAGTGGTGGCCACAGATGATGTACAGATTACGGAGGACTTGGCATACAAGGAAATTCTGATTGCCATCCTAGACTGACAAATCCGCAAGCTACGAAATAAGTAGATAGCCTCCGTGAAGGATTTATGGAGAAGCAAGAAGGCGGAAGAGATGACGTGGGAAGCGGAGGAAGAAATGAAGTCTAAATACCCCTACCTATTTCAAACTGAAGATATGGCTCGAGGTGAGATACCTCGGCACAACTCTATTCAGGCCAGTAGGTCATCAGGTAAGCTCTTATTTTTGACTTTCAGAATTTATAATGGACAGATTTGTGAGGCCAAGTGTTGCTATTTATAGACATTGGCCATATGTGGCATGTATAGTATATTTTTTGGCTGCGTACAGGTTGGTTTTAGTCTAGTGTACGGAGGAGACTCTGGCAAAAGAATTTCCAAAGTTTTTAAGAGTAAACATTCGAGGACGAATGTTCCAAAGGAGGGAATGATGTTACACCCCATGTTTTCATACGTGGAAGTACGCCATAAGTAAATTGATATAAGCTCGGAAATGAGATGTCACATCCCGTATTTTCGTACGTCAAAGTTTCGTCGTAAGTTAATCGACGTAAGTTCGGGAATGAGATTATTTGGAGATTATAAGAATTATGCTACTTCAAACAAGTGATGAGTAAATTCGTGAAGGTGAGAGGGTAAGCAAATCGAAGAAAATGAATTTTCGTCGAAGTTTGACATTTTGAGATAAAATACGGTCCAAGCTACAATACCCCGTATTTATGGACTAGTGTCATATAAGGTACCACATGACCATAATAGAAAGATGTGCAAAGTGTGTTAAAAGTGAGTAGTATTTTAAGTAATTTGAGATAATTCCTAATTATGTGGATAATTGGGTAATTATTGGTTAATGGGGGATTAACAAATTAATTAAGGAATTAAGTGGCTAATGTTGGATAAGTCTAAATTTCCCCACGTGGCAGCAACACATGATTCATTAGTGACTCTTGAATTAAAACTGCAAGATGGCACAATTAAGAGGGATTGGTGCCTCAGTCATCACTTTAGACTACCCTTTCCATAATTCCAATATGAAAATTCTAACATATTTCATGTCAAATCCAAATGCTCTTTGAATTGTACTGTCACGCCCCAAAACCGAGGAACGCGACCGGCGCTCAACTGAGTGAACCCAGTCGAACAAGCCTACGTTACATCAACCTCTCATCATAACTCATGCATGATTTATCAAAACATAATTAGATCATGACTTTCATATTGAATACATTTGGCTCAATGACCCATAAATTCTTTTTTTTCTTTTTCACTCGTGATGGGTACATAGCTTCATAAATATCCGTGAACATAAATACATGACGAAACTCAAAACTTAAGTACATGAACCACAGAGTACATAGAGCTTCTATGACAATAGATACCTATGTAAATAATATCAACTAGACTCGAGTGCCCACTGGAATTGTAGCAGGCTCACCATAATCTGATGCACAGAAGATCCCTACCAAAGATCCATATCATCATGTAGAAGTATACCTGCATCCATTAAAAGATGCTGCGCCCCCAGCAAAAGGGACGTTAGTACTGTCGAATAGTACTAGTATGTATAACTAAACACCCTCTCAATAGAACAATTAATATTACAAGGAGGAATAATCAAAAATCAATGAAAGTCTCGAACAATACCAAAACATCAAGTAGGTTGAAATATCAAGCCTTATTATACTCGCATCATTCTAAACTTCTTTTAGGGTCAACTGATCCATATGATCTATATGCGGAACACATAATATAAAGTAATTGAAACAACATATACAAACAAGGCCAATGAAAATGGCTCATAATGTCTGCGTTGACAATGAGTCTTACTTGACCGCCCATATCCCTCTCTTATCTTACCCCTATGCATTTCATAGACCGTTCATAGGATTTCATACACAATACACCTATACGTTTCATAGACTGTTCATATGATTCACATATACCATACGATACACCTGTGCATTTCATAGACCGTTCACAGTGTTTACTTACACAATACACCTGTGCGTTTCATAGACCGTTCACAGTGTTTACTTACACAATACACTTGTGCATTTCATAGACCGTTCACAGTGTTCACTTACATAATACACCTGTGCATTTCATAGACCGTTCACACTGTTTACTTACACAATACACCTGTGCATTTCATAGACCGTTCACAGTGTTTACTTACATAATACATCTGTGCGCTTCATAGACCGTTCACAGGATTTGATAACACAATATACCTATGTGTTTCATAGACCGTCCATAGGATTTCATAACACAATATACCTATGCATTTCATAGACCGTCCATAGGGTTCATAACACATCATTATACATATAACCATGTATAAACTCAAAGCGACATGATTAACATTACATTAAGGTCGTAAGTTCTCGGATCATTGGAACACTTCATTTCATGCCCATCATGGAGAAACATATCACATTACATTAGCACATGCATGGTGAATCAATAAGTCAATTTCAATGGCACATAAGCCCAATTTCCTTTCTTAAGGTTCATCATCATTTAGCATAGGACATCTCCCTTCCATCTCGTTATTCACTCACTTGACATCTTGAGATCATTAGCTAAGTTGATGATTCTTGAGGACTTAACATCAAAGTCATTTACATACATTATTTCAGAAGCATACAACTATAGTTGAAACCATTGGGACATACAACACCTCATAATTCTCATTTAGGCGAACAACCACATTTCATCTTCATACTATCACTTCATTAGTACTTTCAATTACATACAACATCATTATTTCATTGGTTCCCTTTTTCCCATACATATTATTCTTCATTCATGGCACGGTGGCCGTATCTTATATTCCATACTTTCATTTCATTACTTTCAATACTCATCATCAAATTTCACACATCATTTCATTTCATTGGCTCTATTGGCCACAATCAAAACTTTCATTATTGGCACAGTGTCTACACTTTATATCCCCAACTCACTACTTTCACTTTCAAGCATCTTTATAAATTATCGACAACAAAGAATCTCAAATCACGACTTTTAATACACCTATGAGCAAATAAGAGTCTTATGTACCTTGAGACTTCTTACACAATTTGGCATAATAGCATTCACTTCAAACGCTACTTGGAGTCATAATATTTTTATACCCAACTCATGCTTTGAACACATTCCCGAAGGATAACATCATATGATAAGAGTATCTGAAATACATTTTGAATATATACCTTTCAACACAAAGCTTATCTGGAATAATTGATTTATAAAGAATACCTCGGGACTTACAAGAGCATCATGGAATTCAATTATATGAAAGAATTTTAGCCAACATACCCTCGCTTTGAGCTTTCCTTAAATTACTACAACATTCCGGAAATTCTAGCAATTCCAATCTATTTTGAGACATAACAAAATTGAACCATAATTAGGAAGATATTCATGGTCTCAGCTCGTTTGAGCATTTTATCAAACACTAGGTGTGCAAATCTAACTACAAGGTTCTTCTACAGGATTTCCTTCACTCCACAACCCAATCCCTACTTATTTAAGTTCAACAATCCTCCCACAATTCTTATTGGTACATGCATGTATAAATAATACTCTCATACCCATGAATCATACTCCTAATCAACCATCTTCTACCCAAATTCGAAATTGAAAACTAGGGTATGGAACCTTACCTTTTAGATGAAGAACTTGTGGGTCCCTTGTTAATCTTCCAAGATTTGAGCAAGACTTGATGAATAATTAGCCTAGGGTTTTCTCTCTCTATAAAACACCCTCCCTTCTCTCTAAAACATCAAAATATTTTCTCAAAAATGACCCTTTTGCATGTATTTAACGAAATAGGGTCGGGTTTTTAAAAACCCAAAAATGAAGCTCCGGACAGGTTCTACGGTCGCATATGCGACTGCATATCGGTCGCATAATTGGTGTCCAAAATGACCATGGTCCGCATAACAGTTATGCGGTCGCATAGTACACCGCATAACAGTTATGTGGTCTCATAGTTGACAGCATAATTGCTTCCAACAGACCCAAATAACTGCGTCACTCTGCGGCCATTATGCGGTCCGCAGAGTGATTCTGCGGTCGCATAATGGACCGCAGAAATGCACAGTTCCGCCAAAAACATTCCTTTACTTTTCCGTGCATTGTTCAACCCAAAAGGTCCTCGCCACGAAAGAGCCTCAAACACGTAAGCCTAATCCGGCACCATGAAACATTA
This sequence comes from Nicotiana otophora, assembly GCA_000715115.1. Classification (NCBI taxonomy): domain Eukaryota; kingdom Viridiplantae; phylum Streptophyta; class Magnoliopsida; order Solanales; family Solanaceae; genus Nicotiana; species Nicotiana otophora. Next base: position 41,278 of record AWOL01S0000215.1, on the reverse strand, counting down.
TTTTCTTTGCAAATTTTACCGGGCTTTACACTTAAGTTCTTCAAAATTTTCCGGGGTGTTACATGTATAACACATGAAAAGAGAATCAGAAGATGCTGGTTTAGCCTTCTATACATCGCAAGTTCCTGAAAAATGGTAGGCAACTTAGTAACGTGACATTTCTGCTTCAACAAGAATTCGAGCAAGAATATTATACGGATATTTTCCTACTCCAGGTATGTTAAGGCTAAACCTTTCATCATTTTGGCATGATCCAATAAATACATGTGATTGATAACGAGACATAAAGAGAAATTCATATTCCAGAATTTATGTACATTTTCCTAGTCTCATAAGTTACATTATTCTCCCTTATCGGGACTTTATATTCAATTGAGTATTGTCTTCTTACAGTCAAGAGAGAAGAGAGCCTATATATACAAGATTACAGTATTTTCATTACCATCGAGCTATAATCGATGGGAAGGCCCCTATTGGGCAACCTCTGATCAGATGGTAAGTTATATACCGAGCCTACTGTCGCCGAGCGCCTATGAGCGAGCTCGTTAGACGAGATACAAAGCCTAGTATGTTCGAGCGCCTATGAGCGAGCCTACTACGACAGAGAAGTTATATATATACCGAGCCTTATAGGGTCGGACAACTATCTTATTTACTATATTGAGAGAGTTGAGCCAGTATCACCAGGTAAGCATATCTTCAGAGTATCTTTGACTCCCAGTTACTTTCAGTTATTATATTATCAATTCAGTTTCAGCTTTCAGTTATTCTGTTGCCTTACATACTCGGTACATTATTTTTTACTGACGTCCCTTTCTCTGGGAATGCTGCATTTCATGCATGCAGGTTCAGACAAACAGGCGGGTAGACCTCCTCAGTAGGTGTTGCCCGAGTTCAGCTTTATCGGTAAGCTCCACGTCCTTCGGAGTTTCCAGGTCTAGGAGTTTTGTGTACATCTTGTGTATATATGTATATAGGTCATGAGTAGGTCGGGGCCCTATTCCGATCGGTACATCCATCAGTAAAGGCTTGTAGACTTAACCTATCAGTTAGTGCAGTATGTTAGGCTTGTATGCCTTGTATGTATATTTTGTTGGTTTGTCAACTGTAGTAGTCATGACGGCCTTGCCGACACAGTTTTATATTGATATTTAGTCAGCTTTGGTATCCATTCAGTTCTATATTTTGCTTAGCAAATTGTCTTGCAATGTGGCCCATGGCCAAAGTCTGACATTATATGTTCAGATTCCCTTATCGCAAGTTGGTACGCAAGGATAGGTGAGGCACCAGGTGCCGGTCTCGCTCCCTAGGTTCGGGGCATGACAACATGAAACAATAACTTCAAATAATGATAAATCAACAATGGAAGAAACAACATGTAACGATGACTTCAAATAATGGTAATCAACAATGGATGAGATAACATGTAGAAATGAAAGAGGCAACAAGTTCAACTAAAGCATAAGAGCAAAATATCAAGTAAGATGTTGAACAAGTGTTAACAAAGTCATTTAAGGCATGTAAGGATAGATCAACACAATTAAGAGTACACTGACTATGAGAATTTAGAACATGATATGACAATTTATTTAAAGCACGGAAAGCGTCTAAGTAGCTTAAACCGGTCAAATAGCACATATAACCCGTGTACCTACTCGTCACCTTGCGTACACGATTTTCACATAGCACGAATGACACAATCAATCCAAATCCGAAGGGATAGTTTTCCCACACAAAGTTAGACAAGATACTTACCTCAACTAGGCAAATTCAACCCTCGAAAATAGCTTTGCCCCTAAAATTTGCCTCCACACATCTCAAATCTAACCAAAATCAACTTAATATCATCAAACAATGCAAGGAAAAACAATTACAATAGATAAAGCTATGATCTTTACACTTTTCCCTAAAAGTCGACAAAAGTCAACTCGGGGCTTGCCCGCTCGTAACCCGAGTCCAAGGGTAGGTTCCGACTACCCATAACTACGAGTCCATACATATGATTAGTTTCAAAATCTGAGTCCAAATCAACTTCTCAAAACTCAAATTCTTATTTTTCAAAAACTTGACAAAGTTTCACAAATTTCCACTTTGATTCACATAATTTCGATGAGAAAATCTAAGATATATTGATGAAATATAGTTGGAAATAGATTAGAATCACCCAAAGTTTGTAGATGAAAATCCCCTCTCCAAATCGCCTCCTACCGAGTCTAGGGTTCGAAAATGAGAGAATATGTCTAAAAATCCCGTCTCCCAGCCCTTTTGATCATCCGCAGATGTCGCAATTATGACATGGGTTCACAATTACGAACCCTCGCAATTGTGAAGAAAATTTCACAATTGCGGCACTGACAGGCTTACGAAAATTCTTGCAAATGCGAACTCTGCTCCCCTCGCAAAAGCTACAAAGTTTTCGAAAATGCAAACCTAGCCCAACCAAAGTCAACATCGCAAATACGACCCCGGCATCGCAATTGCGATACTTGTGGTTCCCTGCTAATGTTGCAAATGCGACCCTGGTGTTCGGAAATGCAACACCGGAGGCGCCAACACACCAAAATTTTTATTTTCAGTCCAAAACCTTCCGAACCATGTCCGAAACTCATCCGAACCCCCGGGGTTCCAAACCAAACATCCACACAAGTCTAAAAATATCATACAAACTCGCTCGCGTGATCAAAACATAAAATAATATCTAGAACTGCGAATCGAACACTAAAACGCATGAATTTCAAAGTAAAGTTCAAGAACTACTACAATTTCAACTAATCGTCCGAATCCTATCAATTTAACTCCAAATGATACCAAATTTTGCAGACAAGTTCTAAATAGCATAACAGACCTATTCCAAGTCCCAAAATCAAATTCCAAACTCCATAGCTAAAAGTCAACCTATGGTCAAATTTTTCAATTCAAATTGTCAAATTTCAGCAAAACAATACAATTCAACCTACGGACTTCTGAATTCAATTCCGGGCATACACCCAAGTCCAAAATCACAATACGAAGCTATCAGAGCCATCAAAACATTGTTCTGGGGGTCATTTTCACAAAAGTCAAAGTTTGGTCAATACTTCCAATTTAAGCTTCTAAGTCAACAATCAAAGGGTCCAAATCAACATGAAAGATTCCCGAAACAAAACTAATCAACCCTGTAAGTCATAAAAACCATAAACACACATGTTTGAAGCATCAAAAGGGGAAATGGGGTGAAATTACACAAAATGACCGATCGGGTCGTTACATCCCCCTCCTCTTAAAACAAATGTTCATCCTCGAACGTGCAGTGATGAATAGATGAGGATACCGACTCCACATATCGTGTTCGTTCTCCCAGGTCGCCTCCTCGACCAGATGACCCCTCCATTGAACATTCACTAAAGCAATGTTCTTTGATCTTAACTTCCGGATATGTCTGTCCAAGATAGCCACTGAATCCTCAATATGAGTCAAATCCTTGTCCAATTGGACTGAGATGAAGTCTAAAACATGAGAGGTATCACCATAATACTTCTGGAGCATAGAAACATGGAACATCGGATGAACCACAGATAAACTAGGTGGCAATGCAAGCTTGTAGGCCACCTCGCCAATCCTCTCAAGGATCTCAAAAGGTCCGATATACCTAGGGCTCAACTTGCCCTTCTTTCCAAACCTCATCACACCCTTCATGGGTGAAACCCGGAGCAAAACTCACTCTCCAACCATAAATGCAACATCACGAACCTTCCGATCAACATAACTCTTCTGTCTAGACTGGGCCGTACAAAGCCGATCCTGAATCAACTTGACTTTCTCCAAGGCATCTCAAACCAAATCTGTGCCCAACAACTTAGCCTCTCCCGGATCAAACCAACCAACTGGAGAATGACACCGTCAGGTAAGGATCCATCTGATTACTCGATTGGTAGCTGTTGTTGTAGGCAAACTCCAAAAGCGGCAAAAATGGATCCCGAGAACCCCCAAAATCCATAACACATGCACGAAACGTATCCTCCAATATTTGAATGATGCGCTCGAACTGTTCATCCATGTGGGGGTGAAATGCTGTACTCAACTCAACCTGTGTGCCTAACTCACGCTGCACAGGTCTCCAAAAATGCGATGTGAACTGCGTGCCCCAGTCAGAGATGATGGATACCGGCATGCCATGAAGTCGGACAATCTCGCAGATATAGATTTGAGCCAGTTGCTCTAAAGAATAGGTAGTCACTATCGGAATAAAATGAGCCGACTTGGTCAACCTGTCCACAATCACCCATACCGTGTCAAATTTCTTCTAAGTCTGTGGGAGCCCAACAATGAAGTCCATGGTAACACGCTCCCATTTCCACTCGGGCATCTCAAGTCTCTGTAGCAAACCGCCTGGCCGCTGATGCTCATACTTCACCTGCTGAAAATTTAGGCATCGAGCTACATATTCCACTATGCCTTTCTTCATTCTCCTCCACCAACAGTGCTGTCTCAAATCCTAATACATATTAGAGGCACCCGGATGAATGGAGTATCGCGAACTGTGGGCCTCCTCAAGGATCATCTCACGCAAACCATCCATATTGGGCACACATAATCGGCCCTGTATTTGCAACACCCCATCATCTCCAATAGGATCCTCCTTGGCATTGCCGTGCTGTACAATGTCCTTAAGGACAAGTAAATGGGGGTCATCATACTGACACTATCTGATGCAATCATATAAAGAAGATCGAGAAACCACGCAAGCAAGAACTCGACTGGGATTGGAAACATCCAATCTAACAAATTGGTTGACCAAAGCCTGAACATCTAGGGCTAGTGGCCTCTCTGCTGCCAGTAGATATGCCAAACTGCCCAAGCACTCCGCCTTTTGACTCAAGGCATTGGCCACCACATTGGCCTTCCCGGGATGATATAGAATGATGATATCCTAGTCTTTAAGCAACTCTAACCATCTCCGCTGCTGCGAGTTAAGTTCTTTCTGTTTGAACAGATGTTGTAGACTCCGGTGGTCGGTATATACCTCACCAAAGATCCGTTTCAAATATACTAGGTTGTGTATTTGTGGGTTTGGAATGAAGAAAATGTGAATTTCCATGTATGTCCAGAGTTAGAGCATGTTGACCGTACCTGCGGAATAAATCATCGCAGGTGCGACTCCGCAAAAGCGGACTTTCATTCGCAGATGTGAAACCTGTGGGGAATTGCTTTCTCCGCAGAAGTGACTCTGCAAATACGGATTATCTGTAGATTCGATCCCAGTAGAAGGTGGCTATGTTCTGCAGATGCGGCCCTCTACTCGCAGAGGCGAGCTCGCAGAAGCGAACAGTGTTTTCCATATGCGAAATCACTGAAGGAATTTGTATTTCTTTAACTCTTTTTTGCTCAATTCCACTTCAATTGACTTCAACTCTCTTCATTACATCATTTACCTGAAAATCTAGCAATACACACCATAAACGACCTCATATTATAATTAATGGATACAAAAACTAAAGAAAAGAGACTAAAATAAATGATAAAATCACCACTCATCAACACCCCCAACTTAAAGCTTTTGCTTGTCCTAAAGCAAATCAAAACCAAATATTCAATGAGGCTCTACTATTTAAAGCACAATTAGCATCGCTATCATTTTCAAATTACATTCTCTAATTAAGCATAACACTTATGGATTTGGGTGGTACTAATAATTAGGCTCAAGCATGTGAATCTCAACCAAATAACTCCCTTATTTAAAACAATCTCAAGAATGCAACGGAGTTTTAACATAATCAAGTGACAATAACCAAGCCTCAAGAAGTGACTCAAAAGTACTAGTCTACTACATATGCTCAATTTACAAAATTTGGAATCTATCAATATCACCAATCCATGTGCCCTCACAAGAAAGAAAATCTCACAATCACCATATTTACAATAACAATATAAGGGACAAATTCACAAAGACACTCACTCTCAACAAAGAATTTCAAGTGTTACAAAATATCATGCCATAAGCTTGCCCTTATTTTAATTCACCGCCTATTCAAGAACATTCGGTTGGAGATCCCATAAGGAAGTTTTAAGCTTGTAATGTGGGTTTAGAGAAGGGTAGGATAAGTAGTTGGGATATAAGTGACTATACCCTCCTTGAACACTGCTCACATATGTCTTTCTTTTTGCACTTTGCTTCTTTTTAAACCACATAGCCCTTATTGACCTCTAGTTACCAACATAGAACCATTTTAAAGTACATCTCTAATTTTCTCAAGACTCCACACATTTATATATATACAAATATTTTCTTTTGTTTTTCTTTTGGAGCTTGAGTATCTTCATATAAACAACTTTGAGGTATATGCTTCTACACACAATGTACATCTTCGCCATTTCCCAATTAATACCAACACCCCCAACTTAGGTTTTTAGCCTCATTCTCAACATTCAAGGAGGGACGGGTTCAAAAGAGGGAATCATTTCACAAAAGGGTAAAGGTTTGTAATGAGGTAGCCAAAGAAAAGGTTAAAGGCTCAAATGGGGTAAACTAGTGATAATATTTATGCAATGGTAGGATTCAAAGGATAAAGAGGCTTTTTCAAAGATCACAAAGAATGCTGAAGGTCATCCCTCCAACCAAACATAATTAACATTAGTATTGAAAGACCAACCGGGCAAGTTCTAGATGATAAAAGTAAATACAAGAATTATTTTTAGCAAAACCTAACACACATGGCACATGAACTAATCAAGACGGATCAATTTCACTTCATAATAAGAGCAATTAGAGCAATATCACGCCAACTAGTGGGCAAAGAGTCACCAAATGAGCCAAAAGGTTGTCACAAAAATTATTCTTCTCCATGCAACTTATTTTTTTAATTTACAACCAAAATTCGGAGGGGTTTTCTTAATTCAAACTTCACATACAAGAGACTAATTTTATTAGTACCAAACAATTCAAAAGTCTCCACATAACAAAACAAGATTAATTCCCTTAAGAAAGTTATCACGCCATCCATCATAAGGAAAAGTCACTCGGTTCAACACAAAAAATATTTCTCGGGAAAGAACCGTAGCATAAAGAAAATCCAAGGAAATTTATTGCAAAGTATATTACTACTAAAGAGATAAAATAATATAAACTAAAAACTACAAAATAAAATAAAATTAACATTAAAGGAATAAAAAATAAAATAACTAAAAACTACTAAAGAAAATAAAATAACAAAAGCAACTAATACTAAAGAAATAAAAATAAATAAACTAAAAACTACTAAGAAAATAAATAAATAAATAAAGAAAAAAAATATAGAATAACAAAAGCGACTAATCCGCAATTATATCACCAATCACAAACTATGTCCGGCAAAGGCACATAATAAACAATAGTAGAACAAGCCCGACAAGGGCACACAATATCCATACAAAAGCATAAGCCCGGCAAGGGCACAAGTTAAGCATCAATGTACAAATAAAGTATATTCCCTAAAGCCATCCCCAACTAAAAACATTGAAATGTCCTCACTACACAATATCAAGATAAAATAAGAGTAGTTTGAGGGTCTCCCTAAGGTTTACATCAGACTAGCAGATTGTGGGAAAAGGCTAATCACTACCGTGTAGAGCTCTCGGCCTCATCATCATTGGTATCATCAATATCAGCATCAGCATCATTTCATAAGAATGAATACTCTTCACTATCGTCTTAGTCCTCGACCGGTATCTTCCTGTTCGGCTGCCCCTATTTGAAGATGGCCTTGATTCCTCTCCACATCTTTATCATGAACTTGCCCTTCTTCTTATTTATCTCTTTCTCCTTGTTGAAGTCTGCCTGAAGATCTACATGTGCCTTGGCCATATTGTCATAGGCTTCCTTGAGCCTGCTAACAGAAGCTTCCAACTTCTCATGCGACTCTACTTGCTTTTTCTGATTCTCCAGGTAGGTCTTCATTTCTTCCCTAATAAAACACTCGGGCATAGGATGGGAGTGTGAGGGACCACTAGGAATTTGTGACACCAAATCACGATTGGAGGCAAGCTAGGAATTTAGCATCCCAAATGGTCCCTCGGCCTGAGTAGCTTGTGAGGAGGACCCCTCACCTACAGTAATCACCATCTTCCTCTTCTTGTTCTTTAGCACACTGCCTTCTCCTGTCACTCTCAATGGGTGAAAGGGTTTGTCCGTCGGTATCCAATTAAATCCATCCCATACATCAACATGTGCACGCTGGCACAACTCTGTAATCAATGATAAAAATATCAATGTCGAGCCACATTGAAGCACATACTCCTTCAACTCCTGAACGATGTAATGATCAACATGCACTGGAATGCCATCAAGGATGCAAGCAATTATCAGGGCCCTAGTATATGGGATATCATACACGTTCCCACAAGGAGACACTCTGCTCGCAATGATATACAACCATATTTTTGCTTCAGCTATGAAATCACCACATTTGATGCCTTTTTTCTTTTTAGCCCAAGTCACTGTTTGGACTGTAGGACAAAGCTTTGAGACTAGCCAATCACCATTGTCTCATGTATCTCTTTCTCGCATTGGCTCAAGCGGATGATTTTGAAGCCCATAGACATCATTTATCTCTTCAACTCCAAATTTCATAATCTTTCCCCTTATTGTAAGTTCATGGTTTTGGAAATGTGCACACTTTAAGTTGGCGTAAAATTCCAGCATCCATTCCTCATTGGACTTGCATAGAGTGGGGATGAAGCAGGTACAGGCGCTTGAAACTAGCCGTCCATGGAAATTCGGAAGAAGCTCGGACACTTTGTCATCGGCAATTCCTTTCTCAAGTTTGAACTTCTTCGTGAGAAGATCATCATAATACCAGTTTTGGCACTCGGAAGACATGAATCTGTTGGTATCATAGTTCAAATCCTCAGCCACTTCTTCAATTTCATGATCAAGCGCCACATTTTCGTTCATGTTCGGGTCCATTTTCAGCTCAAAGTACCTGATGAAGGGCTTTAAAATTTACCCGAAGGATCACTTCTGCGGAAGATATAGCGCTTTTGCGTGGGTGCTTCTGCAAAGAAAAGATCGCTTCTACGATGCTTTTGCATCTACGATGTCTTGAACGCTTCTACGAAGCCGCGTCTCTGCAAATGTTATCGCATGTGCGGTTGAACCAGAATTCTGCTGGGCAGCCACTGTTTTGGCTTGTTCCAACACCTCAAACTCCTCAATTAAACTCCAAAAAATCTGAAACTTGGTAGATTAGTCAAAAATAATATACTAAGCTATTCTAAAAAAAAAAGATTTCAAACATGAACTCAAAATTTGAAAAACGATGGGTTGCCTCCCACCAAGCACCGCATTTAACATCGTGGCACGATGCGAGTCAACTTTATTACTTTTCTCGCTACTTGGAAGATATGAACTGGGCACCTAACTTGGAATCCGGCTTGTGACCACGAGCGACGGGGGTGGTGGTAAGTAGATGATCAAGCCAAATGCCATTTGCTTCATTTTGCATTTCTTGGCTTTCATGTGAGGAATGTCATTTTGCCTTCTTGTACCTTCAAATTGTTAGATGTATGGCCCTTGTCTCTCCTTTTTGCAATCCCTCATTGACTCGTGTAGTTCAGTTCCCATATCACCACACAATTCTAAAGTCGAAAAGTGCTTGGAATGAGATATCAAACTCCCAACTTGCAACTTTTTTCGGATTTTGCCATCCTCATTTTCCCCCGAACTAGAGTCATTTTCAACCATCTTTTCAACTACATCGGTTGAATCTAATTCCATGTTTTTCGTGGCATCATCAACAACATGGAGTCGGTTGGCAGAAGTTCAATTCTTGATTCCTCAAAACAAAGCTCACTTTCTTCCTCAAAGTTGGACTCTTCTTGACCGCTTTCCACACTCTCAAGTTGGTGGGCATAATGAGCCTCAACCAATATTTTCATTTGATCTTCCAAGGTGCGTATATTCTCATCATTTTGAGTTAGTATTTGTTTCAAGTCCTCGAGTGCCAAGTTGTGCTTCTCCTCATTTTCAAGAATGGTCTCCAACATGAACATCATCCTCTCATTTTGAGCATTTGAGAGTTCTACTTGGTTTTGATCAAGTGCCAAAGAAGGATTTTCTGCTTCAACCTCTAAGGAAGGTTCTTGGCTATCATTCACTTCCGAGGCTTTTTGAACCTCTAAAGCTTCAAGCATTTCTCCCATTTGTGAGTTCAACCTTGCAAGCGCCAAATCATTTTGGAGACTATTTTTCAAAAGCTCCTCCAAGGCATTTCGCTCTTTGTTTCCTCCTTCAACTAGGCATTCCATCATGAGCTTGAACTCTCCTTTTTTACCATGCTCACTTTCATCCACTTTCATATCCCTATAATTCTCATCACAAAAAGTAGAATCATTATAGAGAGGGTTCGGGGAAGGGAAGGACAAATAAGAACAATTATCCCAATGGCCATTTTGACCACCACACTTATCACATATACTACACTCATGGATTTTGCGATTGTGCGCACAATCCGCCCCCAGGAGAATTGAAACATTCTTTTCCATGAGTGTGGTCCTCCACAATAAGGACAAGGGTCATCAAAGTATGAACAACTACCATCCGACCAATTTTCATTAAGTGATACCATTTTTCAAAAACTAAGAAAATTTACAAGAAAACAACAAGAAAAATAAACAAAGATAAGAAAAATAATTACACAAATATTTACAAGTTTGGACCAAAGCACATACGCTTATTTCTCAAACAACCTAAATACGCCAAATTGTTCCCCGGCAACGGCATCAATTTTGATGACGTCCAAATCCACTACTAAAAAGTAAATGGACTCGGTCGCATGCAATATAATTTACCCAACTATGATTCGGGGTCGAATCCCACAGAGAACAATATGTAGGCGATTAGGCGTGTAAGAGAATTATCACTTATTATGCTAAGACAAACACTTAAAAGGGTTTTGAGAAAATATTTATGTCTAAATGCGAAAATGAAAACTAACCTGGAAAGCAAATAAAATGATCAATGGCTATAAGTATGGATAGAATGGAAATTACACTCAAGTAATGATCCAATGTATATTATGATTTTACAAATATGAGCGAGTTTATGTTAATTAGCCTCGGGTAATAATTCTATATTAGCTTCTTCCAAAGACTAACAAGACTTCCTAAGTGAATTATCCCTAAAACAATTAAGAGATTAAGCACACCCAAATATTTCTACAAGTAGTTCAATCCTATCCCTAGGTAGAATCTGTAAAGTGAGGGTTAACGCCTCAAGTTCTTGTTAATTAATCTTTTCCAACCCCAAATTATCTTTTCCAAAATCAATTCGTAGTTAATGGGCGAGGCCTAGGGTTAGCTAGTCGCTTTGGAAACATTAAAGAACAAGAATAATTAAAGAAATAATAACTCACTTCATAATAAATAAAAATCGTTCAATACATAAGCACAACAAGATATTTAATCTACACTTTAAATATGAATATTCCCATAAACAAGATTCAAGTGTTGGAAAAAATATTACACACTTAGATATTCAATACAAAGCAAGGAAATGAAAAAANGTTAGCTAATCGCTTTGGAAACATTAAAGAACAAGAATAATTAAAGAAATAATAACTCACTTCATAATAAATAAAAATCGTTCAATACATAAGCACAACAAGATATTTAATCTACACTTTAAATATGAATATTCCCATAAACAAGATTCAAGTGTTGGAAAAAATATTACACACTTAGATATTCAATACAAAGCAAGGAAATGAAAAAATGAATATAAATGGGTAAGGAATTCTCAACCAAAAACTTCAAATCTTCAATACCCAAGTGTGTGTGCAAGAACCCTAGCTCCAAAACTTGTGTTCTCTAGTCAAGAGATGTCAAAGATGTCCAGAGATCAGCCAAAGATCCGTTTCCAATATGCTAGGTCATGTATTTGTGCGTTTGGAATGAAGAAAATGTGAATTGCCAAGTCTGTCCAGAGCTGGAGCCTGTTGACCACACCTGCAAAATAAATCATCGCAGGTGCGACTCTGCAAAAGTGAACTTTCATTCGTAGATGCGAAACCTGTGGGGAATTGCCTTTTCCGCAGATACGGAACATGTCACCGCAGAAGCGACTCCGCATATGCGGATTATCGATTGCAAATGTGATCCCAGTGGAAGGTGGCTAATTCCCACAGAAGCGGCCCTTTACTCGCAAAGGCGAGCTTGCAGAAGCGAACAGTGTTTCGCAGAGGCGAAATCACTGAGGGTTTCTATATTTATTTAACTCTTTTTTCACTCAATTCCACTTCAATTGACTTCAACTCTCTTTATGACATCATTTATCTGAAAATCTAGCTATACACGCCATAAACAACCTCATATTATAATTAAAAAACTAAAGAAAAGAGACTAAAATAAATGATAAAATCACCATTCATCAGTATGTCTATTGCTGAATTTCAACAAATGTTTCTCAGGCTTTCTAGTTATGCTGGAGGTATTACTGATAATGAAAAAGATAAGTGCAGGAGATTAGAAGATGGTTTGAATGATTCTATCCGAATGTCTGTGGCGGTCCTGCAACATGAAAAGTTTTCCAAACTAGTTATAGCTGCTCTTACTTGGGAAAGAATTGACAAGGAACAAGCTAGTAGAAATGAAAACAGGTTCAGAAAAGCTAATTCAAATTATGGTAGTCCCTCCAAAACGGGGAAGTAAAAATAGATCATTTTTTTATTCAGCTAGCACTCCAAGCTATGGAAAAGTCAAGACTCGTATACCCACTTGTGCAAAGTGTGGAAAGAATTACTTTGGTACTTGCAGGAAAGCTTCTGGTGCTTGTTTTAATTGTGGGAGCTTCAATTACAAAGTGAAGGATTGTCCTAACCCTAAACCTATTTCTTCTCCACGTACTGAAAGTTCAGTTTAGAAACCTACTGCCACTCCTTCTCAAGGGAATAGAGGTGCAAGAACTAGAAATACCCAAACAACAAGTGCAGGTGGAACTAATCAAGCTTGTGGGTCAAGAGCTACAACACAAGCTTATGCTATGAGACAGAGGGATGACCAAGATGGGACAGACGTGGTTGTTGGTAAATTTCACTTATTTGGCTTATGTGTTGTTACACTATTTGATCCAGCTTCTACACATTCCTATGTTTACTCATCACTTGTTTTTCCTGAAAATGTAAAATCTGTGAGACTTGATTATGGTGTGCTTGTCAAAAGCCCTTTGGGTCATCAGGTTGTTTGTAATCAGATCTATCGAGGTTGTCCCTTCATGATTCAAAATCTAGTCTTCCCTGCTTATTTGATTGAAATGCCTTTCCAAGACTATGATGTCATCATCGGTATGGATTGGCTTCACAGATATCATGAAGTAGTTGATTGTAAGTCAAAACGTGTGACCTTTAAAGCTCCAACATTTTCACACTTTGTTATTCAAGGTGAAAAATAACTAACATCTAATGTTATATTTGCAGTTGTGGCAAGAAAGATTACTAGTCAGGGTTGTGAAGCTTATCTTGCCCATATAGTTTATTTACGCCTAGAAAATTCAAGCCTTAAAGATATACCAGTTGTATGTGAATTTCTTGATGTTTTCTCTGAAAATCTTCCCGAGTTGCCACGGAAAGGGAAGTTGAATTTCCTATAGAGGTTTATTCCTAGAACTACTCCTATTTTTATAACGCCTTACCGAATGGCTCCAGCGAAATTGAAGGAGTTGAAAATCAATTGCAAGAACTTCTTGAGAAGGATTTTATTCGCCCAAGTGTTTCTCCTTAGGGAGCTCCTGTTTTATTTGTGAAAAAGAAAGATGGCACTCTTTGGCTTTGTATTGATTACCAGTAATTGAATAAGGTAACAATTAAGAATAAATTTCCATTGCCTAGGATCAATGATTTATTTGACCAGCTAAAGGTGCTCGGTTGTTCTCAAAAATTAACTTGAGGTCTAGGTATTACCAAGTGGGAGTAAGTGAGCAAGATGTTCCTAAAACTGCTTTTAGGACTCTGTATGGTCATTATGAATTTCCGGTGATGCCATTTGGGTTGACAAATGCTCCTGCGGTGTTCATGGATCTAATGAATCGTGTTTTCAAGCCTTATATTGATCAATTTGTGGTGGTATTTATTGATGAAATTTAATATTCCAAGAATAGCGAATATCTTGATAAACATCTCCGGATTATTTTGTAAACTTTGGAGGAGAAAAAGCTCGATGCCAAGCTTTCCAATTATGAATTTTGGCTTAGTGAAGTGGCTTTCCTGGGGCATGTTGTGTCAGCTGAAGGTGTGAAAGTTGATCCTAGTAAGATTCAAGCTCTTGTTGATTGGAAACCGCCCAAAAGTCCAACTGAAATAGGAAATTTCTTGGGCTTAGCGGGATACTATAGAAGGTTTGTCAAAGGCTTCTCCGTTATAGCCTCTCATTTTACCAAACTTTTGAGGAAGAACGTCAAGCTCATGTGGGATGACAAATTCCAAGAGATCTTTGAAAAGCTCAAATCTTTATTGACTAAAGCTCTTATACTTACTCTACCAACTGAAGGAAAAGAGTATGTGATATATAGTGATGCTTCTCATTATGGTTTTGGTTGTGTTTTAATGCAAGAAGGGTGGTTGCATATGCCTCTCGAAAATTAAAATAACATGAGTTGAATTATCCTGCTCACGACCTTGAGCTTGCTGCCATAGTGTTCGCTTTGAAAATTTGGAGACATTACTTGTATGGAGAAAAGTGTCATATATTCACTGATCACAAGAGTTTGAAATACTTGGGTACACAGAAAGAGTTGAATTTGAGACAGTGTAGATGGCTTGAGCTTATCAAAGATTATGACTGCATAATTGACTATCCTCTAGGTAAAACCAATGTTGTTGTTGATACTCTAAGTCGCAAATCCTTTGCCGGTTATCTCTAAGTCCTTTGCCTTTGTATCTTGAATTGAGAGCCAAGAATGCTTGTCTTGCATTTAAATTTGATGGTTCTATTATTGCTAGTTTGCAAGTCAAGCTAGTTCTACTTGAACAGATAAAAAAGCACAAGTTGGATGAGAAGCTTGTGAAACTGATCAAAGAAGTTCAAAATGGAGAAAAACTTGATTTTAAATTGAGGGAAGATGGTGTCCTATTTTATCAAAATAGGTCATGTGTTCCTAAAGATGACAAATTGAGGAAAGAAATTTTGAGCGAAGCACACACTTTACCATATGCAATGCATCCTAGAGGCACTAAAATGTACCAAACCATCAAAGAACACTACTGGTGGAATGGTATGAAGAAATACATTGCAAAGTCTATCTCTAAATGCTTGATTTTTTAACAAATAAAGGCCAAGCATCAAGTTCCGGCTAGTTTGCTACAACCCTTGTCCATATCGGAGTGGAAATAGGAGAGAATAACGATGGACTTTGTTTCTGGGCTTTCACGTACTCAAAGAAATCATGATGCAATTTGGGTTATAATTGATAGACTAACCAAGAGTGGTCATTTCGTGGAAATTAGAATGGACTACACACTTGAACGTTTAGCAAAATTATACATTAATGAGATTGTGAGGTTGCATCGAATTCCTATTTCTATTGTATCTGACCGAGACCCAAGGTTTACCTCAAAATTTTGGACTATTTTGCAAGAAGCTATGGGCACCAGATTGAACTTTAGTACTTCTTTCCATCCTCATAGAGACGGCCAGTCCGAGAGGGTAATACAAATCTTGGAAGATATGCTTCGAGCTTGTATTATTGAGTTTTAAGATAGTTGGGACAAACACTTAGCCTTGATAGAATTTGCTTACAATAATAGCTACCAATGAAGTATCGGCATGCCTCCTTATGAAGCTTTATATGGGAGAAAATGTAGAACGCCTCTTTGTTGGAACGAGGTTGGTGAAAGAAAATTAGTGGGTCCTGAAATTGTTCAACAAACTGAAGATAAGGTAAAAATCATCAAGGATCGCTTAAATATTGCTTCAGATAGACAAAAGTCATGATGATCTTAAGAGGCGTGAAATTGAGTATAAAGCGGGTGATAAGGTATTTTTAAAGGTTTCTCCATCTAAGATGAATATGAGATTTGGACAAAAAAAGTAAACTTAGTCCTCGATTTATTGGACCTTATGAAGTGCTTGAGAGAGTTGGCCCAGTTTCTTATAAAGTAGCTCTTCCACCTGAGTTAGAAAAGATCCATAATGTCTTCCATGTTTCTATACTTAGAAGATACCGCTCAGATCCATCTCATGTTCTTCCTGTTGAGTCTATTGAGGTCAATCCTGATTTGACATATGAAGAAGAACCAATCAAAATCTTAGCGCGTGAGTTAAAAGAGCTTAGAAATAAGAAAATCCCTTTAGTCAAATTCCGTTGGAGAAAGCATCCTGGCAAGGAAGCTACTTGGGAGCTAGAAGAGGATATGCGAGTTCGATATCCACATTTGTTTCGGGATTAGTATAAGGTAAATTTTGGGACGAAATTTATTTAGGGGGGAGAGAGTTGTACCACCCCAAGTGTTTTAGACTAATATTTGTATTATCGATTGGGCATATTTATAATAAGGATAGATTTTACTTCGCACTTTCTAAACGTGAATTTGACGATATAGGAAAGTTGCTTACTCCAGATTGTGTTAATATTGACAAAGAAGTTCCATGGTGTTGCTGTGTGTAATACTTATTATAATTTTTATGAATTGTTATGAAATACATTATATATTTAATTTTTTGGCAGCCACCCTTTTTGTATTAATCTAAAGAAGAAAATATTTGGGCAGTCATCTTTTGTTCATCCTTATCCAATGCGATATATACTATCATCCTTGTGAGATATCTTTAAGGACCTCCTCTAATTTTGTTTCCTCTAGAAAAATAACCCCTCAAAAACTCCTCTCATAAACTTCTCCCACTAAGTCACCAACAAGACTTGTCTTGGTTGAGCCACAAGTTACTTATCACCTTTGAGGTAAATTTACGAAACCCGTTGTTTAACTAGAACACTGTTAGTAGTTTTAGCTCTCTTTGTATAAAACTCCTTTTAAGTGAGCCAAACGTTTATGGAAAGTTATTGCATAGCTCTATAACTTTTGTTCAGGCTCCAAAACCTAGTGTTTCTTGTATTTACCCAAAATGGGGTGCTATAGTACAGGGCAGGTGCTGCCCAGATTTTCAAATTTACAAACCCTCCATGTCCTACTATTAGTATTTTGAGCATAACTTGTTGTACGAAACCTGAATCACAACACAAGACAGTGTTACTGTCCAGAATTCAAAAATTTAAGGTGATTTTCACCAATATCATGTTTAGTTCCACATGTTGAAATCATTGAACTCATATAGATATTTGATTATGTATTTAATGTATATATACCTTTGTAAAATCTAAAGGGAAGTGTTTTAGGAAGTGGACAGATTTGGTTGGTCTATGGCGTAGACGATTCGAACGTCCTCAAGTTGTGGTTGAATTGTTTTGTGGTATAACATCAAGGTTTGTGTATAAAATTGAAGTCGTACTCTTTTTACTTGCTAGAATGTATTGAAATAACTTGAGTTTTTGTTTCCCTTGCTTCAATTTGTATCCTTGTATTTGTGTTATATCAAGTATTGCAAGATATTTGCTAACTTAGCCACTTGTACGGATTGCTTGATCATTTTGCATCCTTGTTTGGACTTTGTACTTCTTGTGGAAGTGGCTTTGTCACCTATATTGGCATGCCTCTTGATTCAGATCTTTTGTCATCTTGACTTTGGATTTGTAGTTCATCTAAATTATGGAACTTGTTCGTGTTAAGTACGAACTAGGAAGCCACTTTTAATATAGTTCTTGATTCTCTTGACTATTGGGTTTTGACCCTACTCTATTTGGGGCTTCGGTCCATCTTGATATCTGATTATGCTTAGTGTGATGGCATGACCTACATATTGGGCGAACAATGGATATTTGGCAAACTCTCTTGGATTGATAGTATACGCTTTCTTGACACTTCAATCTTGAACATTGTTATTGATATTTGGAAACACTTCAAGGTTTGATATTCGATACTTTTGATATATTTGTTTACTTGATTTAAATTTATGCTTCATTTGAGCTACCTATGATTGAATAGGGGAATTGGAGAATTTAATAGCTCCAAGAATAATGTTTATACACCATTAAACTTTATGCTTAGCGATAATTGTTTTCTATCGTAGGTAATGTGCGAAAAGAGATTTGAAGAAGTCCATTTGGAGTAGACTTTTCAGGAGCTTTTGTGGAGATCACATTTGCATATGCACCTAGGTTTTGTATAGTTTTGGGACTTTTACATGATATATGTCACACTTATGTATGTAATTTTGCAGGCTTTTGGATCTCAAAACCATAACCTTGTAACTTGAATTCGGTGACTTGTTTTGCTATTTAGGGTTGTATCACATTATCTTGATACTTTGACATTGTATTTCATTTAAAAACAATTGCGAAGTGTATTTTCAAAAAAAACAAAAATATTGCACCTTGAAACCTTTATCGCATGGGCCTATTTCCGCTACTAAATTATTATGAATACCTTTTTAAATTAATATCTTCTGAATGTTGTAAGTAGTAATTTAGCTTTGTTTCGTAAGTAGCACCATCCTAAAGGGGTTGCCACTGGTCGAACCGCCACCAACCTGACCTTCCCCTCTAAGGTGACGTCTCGCCGCGTGCCCTCCCATCTAGCTGATTAGGCAGCGAATGATACGTCCGGTGCGAGCACCACTAATTGGGAACTTTGATAAGCTGCGCCTTGATAAAGCCTGGGGAAATACTTTCTCACATGACTGAACTCTCAAAACATATAACAAGACCTAACCGAAAGATGTTGTTCAGATTGATATTTCACCTGAGGACCTAAATACATACTGGAGAAACCCTGAGCAAACGAAACACAAAATGATCTTGTTGGATAGTGCTAAAGGATGACGGAACTAGAGTGCTAAAAGATGATCGAGCCATAGCACCATGGGCTCCATGCTGTGTGAAATGAGCTAGCCTACCATGGTCGCCTCTACTGAATGGACCTCTACCTCTAGATGAGGTACCGCTGAAACTGCCAAAACGACGAGACCTCTTGTCCCTCATTATGACATCTCTCCCCATGCTTCAAATATGATCGATCCTTCGAGCTATCTCTATGGCCTGAAGGAATGTAGTCCTCATCACTGGCTCTCGAACCTTAGTAACCTTGATGCCAAAGGTCAAACCCTCAATAAACTGCCCCACCTTGTATGCCTTGGTGGGGATTAAGAAAGTTTCATGAGGAGAAAACTCTATGAATCTCGCCTCGTACTTAGCACTGACATACGATCCTGCGAAAGATGCTTGAACTTGCCACTCAACTCATCCCTCCTCGTGAATGGGATGTACCTCTTAAGAAATAAATGCGAAATTGGAGTCCATGTGAGAGGAGATGAACCAGCTAGCCTGCCTAGCTCATAAGTTTACCATTATCTCCTAGCGGCTCCCTGCAGCTGAAAAGTAGTGAAATCCACTCCATTGGACTCTACCAGCACAAATTGTGAAGCATCTGATAGCACCGATCAAGAAAATCATGGGCATCTTCTGAAGCATTACATTCAAAGTGAGGAGGATGTAACTTTTGGAACCTCTCAAGCCTCTTCTGCTCCTCAGTAGACATAGCAGGTTCAACCACGAGTCTAGTTGCTACAATACGCTACTCTGGAGTATGACTGATAGAGGTCTGAGCTCCCCCTCTAGCCTGAGATGTGGTTGGGGCCACTGGAACCACTCCATCCTAGGTCAATGCATCTATAAAGCAGACCATCATGGCCATGACATCCTGGATAACTGGTGTAGTAACAAAACCTTCTGATTTTTGGGCATGCACCGGAGCCTCAATGTACTCATCCATGATCTTATCCTCCACCGGATCCACAGGTGGATACGCCGAAACTGCCCTAGCATGGCTATAGGCTATGGTGGATGTTTCGCCTCTAGTTGTGACAATGCGGTACGTAGCTGGAGCCTTGGCCCTACCTCGGGCCTTACCTCTCTTGGATACGACCGGTGGTGCTGCTTTTCCAGTACCTATTGTCGCTACTGAAGTGCGCGTTTTAACCATTTCTGAGAGACTAGAAGCGAGAATTTGGACTCATATAATAATCAACGCATGAAAAAGAATCAAAAAAGGGAAGTTTTCCTAAAGCCCTATAGCCTCTCACTGATACATACTGACGTCTCTTTATAGGTCAAGAGGAGACTGCTAGTCCTGCTCATGACTTGTGAGACCCTTAGACCTAGAGCTCTGATACCAACTTGTCAAAACCCAAAATCCCATCAAAGGACATGATAGCACCTAACTCGCTTGCTAGGCAACCCAACACTCACATTGGTAACAAAATTCAATTATTAAGTCATTACCTGATTAGGGATAAAATTAACAAAGCGTAATAAGTCACGACTCAATATAAAAAATACATGAACCTCAGATAGGGCCTAAACAAGACCACAATTGTCTCACAAACTCTCCCAAAATTGGGTGTCACAACTATCACAAGCATCTAACAAGAGTAAGAGGGTATAAACTGAATAACAATGTCTGTCTGATAAGAAATAGATAGACTAAATAGATAAGCAAAGTGGGGGACTCCATGTGCTCCAGATCGGTTAAGCAAATAAGTTCACCATGAAGTCTCCTCTATATCTCCTACCTAGCGCGATGTACATCACCAATACCAACCTCAGAACCTGCACAAAATGTGCATAAGCAAATTATGTGTCACAACCCCATATACCACCGAGGACGTGATGGCGCTTAACACTGCGTGCTAGGTAATCCAACATTCAATATACAGAAATAAACTTCAATAAAAATAAGAAATAGTCTCAAAGTAGAATAATATAAATAAATGTAGCCAAATAGCTATACATCTGAAATACTATCCCAGAACCTGGCGTCAACGAGTTCATGAGCTTTATAGAATAAATAAGTACAATGGTCTGAATAATGATACAATACTATCTGATGTACATAAATATTAATGACACAAGTAAGGAAAGGGAAACCAGGCCCTGTGAACAGCACAACATAGCTACGTTGAAATCTCCAACAGGTACTGGTACGCCCTCTAGTAATCAACGTTATCAGCAATACTTGGATCTACACATAAAGTGCAGAGTTTAGTATAAGTACAACCGACCCCGTGAACTCTGTAAGTAACAAGCCTAACATCATATTGAAGATAGTGATGACATTGGCAAAATCCGCTACTCACTTCCAATCATCCGACAATAACAATAACATCATAATGATAATAGCAAACAGAAAAGCAGCTCAAGAATAGCAAGTTCAACTGGATCATATTAACAGGAAAATAGGCATGTTTTCCAAAAAAAAATCAGTTAAGGCATCAATTTTAAGATACAAAGTATCAATTAGCATGAAGAAGATACGACTCTATGCCTGCATAACAAGCATCAATGCCAAAATCAACTACTTCACAGTTAAATAATCAAGTAAGCGCAATCTCAGCATTGTACGGGTGCCTGGCATAAAGTCCCTCACTAAGCGCATATCAAGTGCATTGTTACACTCCATGTTTTCGTACGTGAAAGTACGCCATAAATAAATTGATGGAAGCTCAGAAATGAGATGTTACATCTCGTATTTTCATACGTTAAAGTTTCATCATAAGTTAATTGACGTAAGTTCGGGAATGAGATTATTTTGAGATTATAAGTTTTATTCTATTTCAAACAAGTGATAAGTAAATTCGTGAAGGTGAGAGGGTAAGCGAATTGAAGAAAAATTAATTTCGTCGATGTCTGACATTTTGAGATAAAATATGGTCCAAGCTACAATACCCCGTATTTATGGACTAGTGCCATACAAGGTACCACATAACCATAATAGTAAGGTGTACAAAGTGTGTTAAAAGTGAGTAGTATTTTAAGTAATTTGAGATAATTCTTAATTATGTGGATAATTAAAAAATTATTGGTTCATGGGGGATTAACAAATTAATTAAGGAATTAAGTGGATAATTGTTGAGTGGGAAATTTCCCCCAACGTGGCAGCCATGTAAGAGCCATTAGGTGACTCTTAAATAAATTTGCAAGATGGAAACCTTTAAAGAGATAAGCACTTTATCTCATTTGGTTAAACAAAATGTTATCAAGAAAGCCAAAAATGTTACGGCCATAATCATTTCCTTGCTTGTTGTAAGAAAACATTCCATTCCTACTCAATAATATTATTCATAATCTTTAAAGAGGAATGCTTATATTTGCTAAGTTATGGATGAAACTACAACAGATTCATACGAGATTTTATAAGGTAATATCAATGGGATTTTGCGATTCTAAGGGAGTACGGTGTACTATTTCTCAAGAATATCATACGGGTTTTCCCCAACTTCAATCCGCCGTTACGTGTTGTCGCAATCAACGGATGTTAAAGGGATTGTCAAGAGAATCGGTTCAGGTATATTAAGGCTATCCCTTTTTTCTTTTTGGCATCATCAATACGATACAAACGAAACGAGCAAAATGCACAACTTCCATAAATGACTCTATTCATAGAACTACTAGAGGTTCATATGTTATTGATTCCCCATATATCTTATTATTCTATCGTATGTTCATGGATCTCAAAAAATACGTAAGTTGATAAGGTTTATTTCATGATATTAATAAAAGGCATAGTGAACTTATAATATTTTGAAAAATCTTATTAACGTAATTCTCATGCATTTCATGCATTTATATATGCACATTGACCCATGACCAGATAGCGTTATATACGCGTATATATATATATATATATATATGTATATATATGTATATGGGATATGGGAAATGTTACGACGTTATATACGCACCACCACCTGATCAGCTGGTATACGTTGATGATTTTTCCACAGTGGCCGAGATGATATAATGGGATGCCCTCAGAGGCTGGATGATATTATGAACGCATATACCTATGCATGGTATGACATTTATACGCCTATGCATGACATTATAAGTATTAATGATTCACAGAGTTGTTCAGACTTACATGTTTCTCTCATGTGTATTATTTACTGATTTTCGTTCCTTAAATACTCGGTACATTATTTGTACTGACGTCTCTTTTTCCTGGGGACACTGCGTTTCATACCCGTAGGTCCCGATAGACAAGTTGAGAGTCCTCCAAGTAGGCTATCAGCTCAACGGAAGGTGTTGGTGCGCTCCATTATCTCCGGAGTTGCTATTTGGTCAGTATGATTAGGATATGTGTTGATTGGTATGGCGGGACTCTATCGCGACCTTTATGATATTTATGTACTCTTAGAGGCTTGTAGACAAATGTCATGTATACGGATACTTGTATGGCCTTGTCGGCCTTTGTTTTAAGTATATAATGGATTACATTGGCCTTATAGGCCCGTATGTCTTATGTATAAATTGGTATTTCATGTTGTATTCTACTTATCTCACGACAGCCTCTCCAGTTATCTATGATAGTATGATACGAAAAGATACGTTATGTTGGTACTCGATTGAGTAAGGTATCGAGTGCCCGTCGCAGCCCATCGGTTTGGGTCATGACAAAAGTGGTATCAGAGCAGTTCTGTCCTATGGAGTCTACAGGTCGTGTCTAGTAGAGTCTTGTTTATGGGTGTGTTGTGTACCACACTTATAAGCAGGAGGCTATAGGGCATTTAGGACTGTCACCCTTTCCTGTTACTCTAGATCGTGTGGTAGAGCTCAGTTGAAAGAACTCAATTTCCTAA
Organism: Nicotiana otophora; assembly: GCA_000715115.1. NCBI lineage: Eukaryota > Viridiplantae > Streptophyta > Magnoliopsida > Solanales > Solanaceae > Nicotiana > Nicotiana otophora. The sequence continues at coordinate 17,587 of AWOL01S0000215.1, read as the reverse complement.
ATTCTATCTTATTCAATAATGACCATGCCTACATCCAGAAAGACGGTTGGTAAGAGATATAGTTGAGGAAGAGTTGAGTCAGAGGAACTCAATTTTTGCATCATGCTTATGATGGATAAATATGAGTTATTCAGCAGATCATGTGTGTACTAAGATGTGTAACTTCTTGATAAGGATCCGTAAGGAAAGAATGTCTATCCACTCTTACGGTAAAAAGGGATAAGAGAATCGGAAGGTAGATACAACTTTCAACAAATAAAAGAAGCAAGATGAAAAAAGGGTACGAGCTACCCAGTAAATGAAGACTATCGCAGAGGAATATAAGCCTTTTGAGTTACCTTCAACAATGATAGAGGTATGTACAATTGGCCACACCCATTTCATTTATGCCCTATGGGGGCTAACAAAAGTAGTATAAGAGAAGGCAGGATATCAGGATCTAGCTGGGGTTAGGGTAACCCAAAATAGTTGATGGATTGTTAGTGTTAGTTGACATTTGCGAAGGATATTGCAAATGTGCTAATAGATCTCCTTGTAAGACGCCCAGATGGTGCACTCTAAAATAGTACAACTAGATATGAGTGCTACAAAGATAGGCACTGGAAGCCTGGAAGGGATAAATATTATCTTAGTGTGAGTCCCGTCCCTAGTAGAGAAAGAATGTTAGGCAACCCGAAGAGCTAGTAGATGGAGCAAGGGGAGCTAAAAGCAAAAGAATGTCTTGTTCGAGTTTTCAGAATAAAGTGATAGACATAAATATTAGCGAAAAATAAGAAGAGAGTTAATGAAGCATTATGAGTAAGCTGTGATACATGAATGACAACGGTAGATCAAAAAGATGACAGTATTACAGATTCTATAGTCAAGTGAAGGAAAAGACGAGAGGTGACAGGCCTTGAGACAACAAAAGAGTATAGGCCATAAAGTCATATCCTTATTTCGAGAAATAAGTTCTTGACTCCAATGCGACTGCCAAAAGGAAAAGTTAGACCCCAGAATAATAAAAATCAGTATGGGCTGGTGAACAAGATAAACTGAACATGAATTAGGGACTGAATGATTTGATAATAGTCAGCATCATGAGAATTTTAGATTTCATTCCGGCGATAATAGAATGGAAACAGAAGAAGATTCATATGAAATTCAGAGAATGGTCATTCAGGAAGATCCTTCCCTAAAGCAAGAAATATGAGTAAAGTTAAGCTTAAGGGACTGTATGTGCCTGTTATACTAAGTGTCACCCTCGCGAGTAAGGAAATTTGTTATCCTTGGTACAGAAGGATTATCGTGGGGCTAGTAAGGGTCATCGATGATGTGAAAGGACGCCAAAGATGAAGAGGTAAAACATTCATACATAGATCATCGTAGCACTAGATGTTAGTACTCCCCAAAAGGGCGGAATATGGAGTGATGTGGTTTTGGTAACTATGGAATGGTAAAGGAAGAATGCGATAAAAATGAGAAAGGGATGAGATCGCACTTATTCAAATCCTACAGATATGCTACGATTCCAGAACATTATGCAAGCACGACGTCAAGGAGAGGAAGTAAGGGTTCCGGTCCAGGATGTTTTTGATAAAAAAGGAGCCAGTGCGATAGGTAAGTTAAGACAAAAGGAATAACCCAAGAAATATTTCGTGGAATATTGATATGAGAATGGGCCAAAGAGTAGTTAGCAGTTGACTCAGGAAGAGCATAGTTATGGCTAGACATGTGGTTACAGACGAATCAGTAGATCGTGCAAGATAAACATAGTAAAAGCCAATATAGAGAATTCAGTCTCGCAGATATGACATCGTAACCTTGAGAAATATTAAGATAGGAGTTGGGGTAGTTAAAGGTACTGTATGAGTGTTACGGAGGTTAAAGAGAGTGCCACTGGGAAGACAATCAAAATATCATCTCAGAAGCAACCCTACGAGCATAAGGGCATGAAGGTAAGTAAGTAAGGATAATTATAAGTAAGAAAGAACATCAAAAATTTCCACCGGGTAAATGATGTAATAAGCTCGCAGCCTTGCAAGAATCAGAGGGTCCTCCCTAAGTACTACAATGAAAGACTAGCTGAGGAAGTAAGGAAAAAGGCTTCGACCTAAGATCAGTGACCTAAAGAGGAAGTGATTTTATAACAACAGTCTCATAACAACATTGTATGCACTCCATAAGAAAGTGGCACCTACCGTGGCTAACAGATAGGAAGTAAAAATCAGAAGTGATATTCAAGATCATATAAGTGGTATGTAATTCCAATATGTATGGTCACTAAGATAATTTAAGTATGCACTGCAACAAGGGGGCAGAAAGACCAGGAAAAGTAATTGCCTACGTTTAAAGAAAGCTGAGAAGGAACGAAAGGAATTATTCGATCAGTGATCCAGAGTTAGTTACGTCATGAACGCACTTACGATTACGGAATATTATCCATGCAGCATATGTACTGACATTCATACAGCCGTAGAAGACTCTGGTATAAGTTAAAAGAAAGAATTGAGCCCAGGGTATAAACAAAGGATTAAATTATTAGAAGATTGTATCATGGATATTCTATAGCTCCCATAGAAGGCTAAAGTAATAACTAATATCAGGAGCCGCAGATCAGAAGATAGCTCAAGCCTACATGATGGCTGATCAAAAGGAAGAGCAAACTAAAGAGTTACATCAACCAAATAAATCAGGAGTCTGATTATTAGACCCAGAAAATTATAGAAATCGTGAATAAGAACATTACAAACTTACTCTAATATCAGAGGTACAAAAGAGATAGTACAAGAACCATATTCTATAACGGCTTTACGATAAAGCCAGTTAGAAGAAGTACCAGCCTCATAAGAAGTCAGTATGAAGCTCCCACCGGATTGTGTATGCAACAAAGGTGCAAGTGTTATAATAGAGTTTCAAGTTGTGGATGTGAATTATACCTATGTGGAAGGAGGTCATGAAAGAGATAAAAGATATGATGCGATATGTTAAGGTAAGTAAGGTAAAGGAGAACAACGTACGAGATACTCAAATGCATAAGGTTGTAAATAGTCCATACTTTGGATAGAAGGCTATAAGCATGGGGATTCAGTATCCAGAAATGATAGCGGCATCGTCAGTGGCATATCTTCCAGCCTATGGTTTCAAGGTACCGAGAGGCCTAGTTAAGAGAGTAAAGAAGAGTTTGAGACGATGTGATATCCCGCTTGATGTTCCAGAATGACACAAGGAAATCTATGGTGCAAGCAAGTTGAAGAAAGGTTGCGAGTAGTATAAATGGATATGTATAAGTGGCAAGCTAAAGTATGGTAGAGCGACAAGGTTTTAGGAAGACAGGAGTAAGGATAAGCAAAGGCGAGTGAGAAGGTGACAAAAATGGATAAGTCCTCGGGATTAAGGCCAAGAAAATAAGAAGAGATGATGGTTTCTCTAAGTTATAGAAAACTCAGTATAGCCTGAATAAACTCAAGGGAGTCTAATACTATTAGCATTTAGAAGAGGTGGAACTCTGCCCTGGTAGTAGAATAAGGGTGTGATTGTGATAAATATAGATGCAACAATTAAAACACCCAAAACGATTCAATGCATAAAAACTAGAGTTATTATCCATAAACAAATATCAATACACAAAATCCATCAATCCCTAAAGAGAACTACTCCATAGATATGGAGTAATTCATCACAAATATAAAGAAAAACATAAAGCGATCCAAACTCTTGTCTTGAGTGAGGATTGAATGATGAATCCCTTGTGCTTTCACTTCCCTCCTTCTCTCTTGCCTAATTAGGTCTTAGATGTGTCAAAAGTCCCAAAGATAGCATTTTTAATGTATTAATACCCAGTAGGGTCGGGCCCAGATAAAAATACCTTCTCCTGCGCGAAACAGGAAAATATTCTGTAACAACTGCACAGGCGCACCGCAAGGGGCGACGCGCCACGCCGGGCGTTAGTGGGAAAGTTCAGAGAGTTAAAATCTGTCAGGCATCCGGATAATGTTCAGGCGCGGCGCGCCACGCATCGTCCCACGCGCCGCGCTAGTGTAGTTTTCTCAAAGTCCGGCTTTTTGCTTCGATTTTGACAGACTTGGTCCTCGACCCCGAACGCGATCCCGGATATTTCATTCACTATACCACCATGTTCACTACACGGAGTCCGATCTTGGCTCGATCGGCTAAGCCATCGATACATCAACCATTTCAATCGATCATCTTACTTCATATTTCTTTCCCATCTTTTCAGCACATTGGCACAAGTGGCTTTAAATTATAAAGTCGTTCTTGGAACTTGGCCTTATTTCATAGTTCGAGTTCTTTACCACAATCCAACATTGTTATTATCATCAATAACAACACAGGTTTTCATTCAAGACTCTTGATTTCACATGTGAGCAATTTAGGATTCAAGGCACATAGAGGTTTTCACACAATTTGGCATACCAGTCTTTAATCGAATTTGACTTGATGTCTAGGCATATTAGCACATATTCTAAGTCTTGAACATTTCCTCAGATGATGAGATAACATGATGAAAGCATAGGAACACATATTACACATGTACTTGCAAAGCAAGCACATTCGGGATAGCAATTTCTAGGACATTCAATTTGGGACTTACGTCGACTGCATGAATACCGTGGGATTCAATTCTAAGAAGAGGGGGTTTAGCCAACATACCTCAATTGAGCCTCTTAAAACTCTAAGATGTTCCAGAATATTAGCAACTTCAATCTACTTTAGCAATATAGCACAATTGAACCCAAAATTAGGAAAATGATCATAATTCTAGCTCACTTGAGCATTCTATTAAACACTATGTGTGTATTAAGGTTTCATGGCCCTTTCCACGTGCCTTAGAAACACATGCATGCAAGGTAAGCACTCCCATCCCCATGAATTACCTTACTAATGGCCCATTCCAGTTACATTTTGAAATTAAGAATTTGGGTGATAGAATCTTACCTTTTAGGAAGAAGACCTAGGTGCCTCTATTGATAATGTTCAAGGTTTTAAGTGAGAATTGAAGAGAAATTTGATGAGGATCACTTCCTCCCTCTAGGACCCTCTCTCTCACTCTAAAAATATCATAAACTAAGTTCAAAATGGTCCATGGTAGGTGTTTTAACGGAATAGGGTCGGGTTTAAAAACCCCCAAAATGAAACTCCGGAACAGGTTATGTGGTCGCATATGCTACCAAATAATAGTTATGCGGTCCGCGAAATAACCGCGAAATTGGGGTGCCAAAACTGGAGAGGAACTGACCAGGTTTGCGGTCACTATGCGGCCCGCAGACCTGTTCTGCGATTGTATAATGCACCGCATAATGGTTCTGTGGTCGCATAGTGCACAACAGAACCTCCCTCCGAAGAATCCCAAAGCGGGATATGCGATAAGAGTGTAGCTCGCAAAATGGTTATGCGGTCGCATAATGGGCCGCAAACATTACATTAAAAATGGCCTAAAAGACTGCTCCACTCTGCGACCATTCTGCGGTCCGTAGAGTGGTTCTGTGGTCGCAGAATGGACTGCAAAAATGCCTACTTCTGCCCAACATTTTCCTTCAACTCCCCAGCATACTGTTCAATCCAAAAAGTCCTAACGTTGGCGAGCTTGCGAGCCGCGAAGAATTTCTACTATTGCTAACCTCTATGCCTACTTTGGCATCACGGAAATCCGGGTTTTTAGAAAAATGTTTACGGGGCCTTACATCCTCCCCACTTAAGATCATTCGTCCTCGAATGAGGGTCAGGGTCCATTATTAGCACCTTATACAACTCAGTTTTTCATACCCCATACCAGCAGCCCCAAATTTAACTAATTTTCCAAATTTCCAAAAACTTCGCAAGAGTTTCCTTTGTAACTAGGCCTATCCACCTGGCAGAGAGCCCCAAAATCACATCCTAAAAACGTGAACACAATCCAACGATGTAGCATAACTGATAACAATACCAACCGTGGCCTCATGTAAACAACATATAATCAAAAGGAACACTTTTACATCAACTGAACAAGTGATACAAATATTCAAAGGTGACAAGTTCATAAAAATAAAGGATTACACAACTATTCAAACAAGTAAGGATACTTCTTCTTCATTTCTTCCTCAGCCTCCCACGTGGCCTCTTCAACCTGCTGGTTTCGCCATGACACTTTCACGGAGGCAATTTCATTATTCCTCAACTTTCGGACATGTCTATCAAGAATGGCAACTGGAATTTCTTCATATGACAATTCTTCATTAACCTCAATGGTCTCAACCGGAACAATGGCGACGGATCCCAACTACCTTCTTCAACATAGACACATGGAATACTGGGTGGACTAATGACATTTCGGGTGGTAGCTCAAGCTTGTACGTCACCTGGCCAATTCTCTGAATGATTTTGTACGGACCGACATACGTCGGACTCAATTTCCCCTTTTTCCCAAACCGCATAATACCCTTCATGGGGGAAACCATCAAGAGTACCCGGTTATCTTCTTTGAACTTTAAGTCTCTACGACGGACATCCGAATAGGATTTTTGACGACTCTGGGCAGTTTTCAACCACTCCTTTATGATCTTAACCTTCTCCATAGCCTGATGCATGAGGTCTAGCCCTATCAACTTAGCTTCCCCAATCTCGAACCAGCCAATGGAAGATCTACATCTCCTACCATACAATGCCTCAAATGGTGTCATCTGAATACTCACATGAAAGTCGTTGTTGTAAGCAAACTCTATGAGTGGCAAATGATCATCCCAGCTACCCTTGAAATCAAGAACACAAGCATACAATATGTCCTCAAGTGTCTGAATAGTCCGCTCTGCTTGCACGTCGGTCTGTGGGTGGAAGGCCGTACTAAGATTTACCTGAGTACCCAAACCTTTCTGAAATATCTTCCAAACATTGGCCATGAACTGATCCCCTCGATCGGCAATGATGGAAACTGGAGTGCCATGCAGCCTGACTATTTCCTTGATATACAATTGAGCATATTGTTCCGCTGTGTCGGTAGATTTAACTGGCAAGAAGTGTGCTGATTTCGTGAGTCGATCCTCGATCACCCAAATTGAGTCAAACTTGCGCAGAGTGCGCGGTAATCTTACTACAAAATCCATATTTATCATTTCCCACTTCCACATTGGAATTTCTATGTTCTGTGCCAACCCACCATGCCGTTAATGTTCGGCCTTCACTTTCTGACAATTCGGACGCCTTGCCACAAAGTCCGCCACATTCCTTTTCATGTCATTCCACCAATAGATTTCCTTGAGATTGTGATACATCTTTGTAGAACCTGGATGCACAGAATACCTAGAAGCATGAGCCTCGGTCATGATTCTTTCCCGGAGACCATCTATATTCGGAACACATAGTCGCCCTTGGTACCTCAGTGTACCATCATCCATGCCAAGCGCAAAAGCCATAGTCTTATGTTTATGAATCCCCTCTTTCAGCTGTACCAACAATGGATCGTTGTATTGCTTCTCTTTGACTTCCACAACAAGCGATGATTCAGCCCTATTTTGCACAATTACCCTTCCTTCACTAGAGTCCGCAAGATGAACTCCCAAACTATCTAGCTAATGAACCTCCCTGGACAAACGGCCTTTGACATGCCTCCAAGTGAGCCAAACTACCCATAGATTTCTGGCTAAGAGCATCCGCCACAACATTGACTTTCCCCAGGTGATATAGAATATTGATGTAGTAATCCTTGAGTAACTCAAGCCATTTTCTCTACCTCAGATTCAGCTCCTTTTGCTTGAAAATATATTGAAGACTCTTATGGTCCGCGAATACATCCACCTGGACCCCATACAAATAATGACGCCAAATCTTCAATGCAAAAACCACCGCCGCAAGTTCTAAGTCATGTGTTGGATAGTTATTTTCATGATTCTTGAGTTGCCTAGAAGTATAAGCTATAACCTTGCTGTGTTGCATTAATACACACCCAAGCCCGATCCTTGAAGCATTGCAATATACCACAAATCCTTCCGTACCCTCTGGTAGGGTTAACACCGACTCTGTAGTCAATCTCGATTTTAATTCCTGGAAGCTCCTTTCACAAGCATCATACCATTGGAACTTAACCGCTTTCTGAGTCAATTTAGTCAACGGAGAGGCAAGAGTAGAGAGCTCCTCCACCAACTTCCTGTAATACCCTGCTAAGCCCAAGAAGCTGCGAATCTCGGTTGGTGTTGTAGGTCTAGGCCAATTCTTTACTGCTAAAATCTTTTGAGGATCAACCTTAATTCCTTCTCTAGAGACAACATGACCCAAGAACATGACAGATTCGAGCCAAAATTCACACTTTGAAAATTTCGCGTACAATTGGTTGCTGATGAAGAGTTTGCAACAGTGCTTTAAGATGATCGGCATGGTCCTCACGACCTCGTGAATACATGAGAATATTGTCAATGAATACTATCACAAAGGAATCGAGAAAAGGCTTGAAAACCTGATTCATAAGATCCATGGAAGCCGCCGGGGCATTTGTTAGCCCAAAAGACATTACCAGAAATTCAAAGTGCCCATACCAGGTCCGGAAAGCTGTTTTCGGAATATCTTGCTCCCTGATCTTTAATTGTGGTACCTGGACCATAAATCAATTTTGGAGAAGTACCTAGCTCCCTGTAATTGATCAAACCAATCATCTATTCTTCATAACGGGTACTTATTTTTGATTGTGACTTTGTTGAGTTGCCGATAGTCAATACACGTACGTAGTTATCCATCTTTCTTCCTCACAAAGAGGACTGGTGTGCCTCATGGTGACACACTCGGTCGGATGAAACCCTTTTCTAACAAATCCTTCAATTGCTCCTTTAGTTCCTTCAATTCTACTGGTGCCATTCTGTAAGGCGGAATAGATATAGGATGCGTGCTTGGCATCACATTAATCCCAAAATCAATCTCCCTGTCTGGCGGAATCCTAGGGAGCTCATCAGGAAAGACCTCTGGAAATTCATTCACAACTGGCACAGACTCGAGTGTAGGCGCCTCAGTATTGGTGTCTGTAACCCGGACCAAACAATAGATACACCCCTTGTTAATCATCTTCGTGGCCTTAAGGTAAGAAATAAACCTACCCTTGGGCACCACATTATCCCCCTTCCACTCAACAGCTGGCTCATTAGGAAATTCAAACCTCATAGTTCTAGTTTGGCAGTCGAGGTTAGCAAAACATGAATAAAGCCAATCCATCACCATAATTATATCAAAATCGACCATCCCCAATTCAATGAGATCGGTCACGGTGTCCCAACCACGTACTGTGACAACACAACCCCTATACACCCTTACGGCCACAATAGACTCGCCAACCGGAGTAGATACAGAGAATGACTCATAAAGCTGTTCCGATTCTATCCGAAATTCCATAGCAACATAAGGGGTAACATAGGACAAGGTGAAACCGGGATCAATAAGAGCATATACATCATGAGATTGGACAGTCAATATACCTGTGACAACATCTGGAGAAGCCTCTACACTCTGGCGACCACTCATAGCATAGAAACGGCTGGGTCCTCCTGAACTCTGCGCACCACCCCTAGCTGCACCACCCCCTCTGGTTCTGGAGTGCCTCGAGCTGGAGGGGGTGCTGAAGATGTAGCAACTGCAGAACTGGATGGCTGTGCTGTACCCCTGCCTGCACCCTGGCTATATGAACGACACTCCCTCTGAATATGACCCTCATTACGCACCCGTAACATACCGGCATGTCCTGGTAGCAGATCCCCATATACATACTCCCATACTTGGGGCATGGGGGCCTCCACTGCTGCTGGAATCTCCCTCCTGATCGGCCCTGATGGTGGGACCCCCTACTACCCTGATTGGGCCTGAAGGGACTCCCATGCTGCTGATTGTACCTCGCTGGCAGTGCACTAGTTGAAGACTGAGCATAAGACCGGGATGGCCCTGATGACCCTCCCCTAAAAACTGATCTTCCACCACTAAATGAATCCTTAGGGTTGCCCGCGGATCAGGCCCTACTGCTACTGTCTTGCTCCATCATGTTCTTTAACTTTCGAGCCTCTGTAGCTTGAGCAAATGCCACCATCTTACCATAGTTCATATCAGAATTTAAGGCAGCTGTGGCAGCCTCATTAATAACCAAATGGCTAAGGCCCTGCACAAACCGATGCACTCTGGCCTCCATCGTGGGCATCATGTGAATAGCATATTTATACAGACGCGCAAACTCCATGTGATACTCCCACACACTCTTGCTCCCTTGCTTAAGAATCTCAAACTCTGCGACACGGGCTGCCCTAGTATCGGTAGGCAAGAAATGGTCTATAAAGGTATCAACAAACTTCCTCCACCTCGCGGGAAGGCTCCCCTCCTCCCGAGAGTCCTCCCACAGCTCAAACCAAGAATATGCCACCCCTTTCAGGCGGTAGGCGATCAACTCCACTCCCTCCGTCTCAGCAGCGCGCATAACCCGGAGAGTCTTATGCATCTCATCAATGAAGTCCTATGGGTCCTCCTCGGGATTAGCACTCGTGAACACCGGTGAATCCAACTGCAGAAACCTGTTCACCCTAGAACTAGTGGAATCCCCTGGTTGGCTAGAAGATGTGGGTGCAACATTCGACCTTTGGGCCTGAGAAGCCACTATCTGAGTCAGCATCTGAATAGCTCCCCTACGATTCTCATCAGAAAATGAAGAAGTCGGGGGATTATCTTCACCCCTCGGGTATTCACCCGCATCATCAAATAGAGGGTCAACTGCCACTCCTGAAGCAGTATTGTCCCCTTTTCCAGTTCTTGCTCTCTTCTTAGGTGCCGTGTACTGAAAGTTAAAGGAATGCATGAGTTAGAGGAGGAATAGTTTCACAGTCAGTTTCATTGCATGATCCAGAATATCAAAGAAGGGTATTATTCCTAAATGTCCAAGTAGCCTCCTATTTATAGTTGTGGTCAACAACACACCAATAAGAAGGACTCTACTAGACACGGCTCTGAGACATCCTAGGACACTTTAAAATCTTAGGCTCTGATACTAAGTTTGTCACGCCCCAAACTCGGGGAGTGTGACCGGCGCTCAACCGAGTGAACCCGACCGAGCAAGCCTGTGAGATACTTTCTACCCAACTCACCCGTGATCAAGAATAGACGTGATTTCATTAATTATACAGTAGTAAGCTCATTCATGCAATACTAGATTGTTTCATTAGCTATTTCACCTTTTAGTCCCAAAATACACATATTCTTATAGTCTGAGTGGAACAAGTGATCAAACACAACATAACTTGCTTAACATTCCCAACACCCATATACAACCCACATAGTGTCTATGGAGCCTCTAAAGGTACAAAAGAGTGTAAAGAAGGTACCGGAAACAAGGCCCCGGCTATACCTCAAAAAGTACAATAATATAAACAAAAGATATATTACATGACCCCGGAATGAAATGGGGCTCACCGAGTCCGCTAAGAAGAGGATGCAACACCTATCCGTGATCAACACTGTCTTCTATGGAACCACCTGCATCCATTTAAAGATGCAGCACCCCTGGCGAAAGGGACATTAGTACTAGTATGAAAACTAAACACCATTTCAATAAAATGAATAGTAACACAAGGGAATCAGTCAAGAAGCAATATGAACTGTAAATAACACTAAAACATCAAGTGAAAGATCACTTAGATTTTCAAGTCAATTACCACGTTATTAGGTTGGATGGTTTTATGCCAATATTCCACAGTCCACAATACCACCGTGTTCTTACACGGAGTCCAATCTCTGCCCGATCGGCTAAGCCATCTCATTTGAGACATCAACCATATTCACTATTTCATTCACAATACCACCGTGTTATTACATGGAGTCCGATCTCGGCCCGATCGGCTAAGCCATCTCATTTGAGACATCAACCATATTCACTATTTCATTCACAATACCACCGTGTTATTACATGGAGTCCGATCTCGGCCCGATCGGCTAAGCCATCTCATTTGAGACATCAACCATATTCACTATTTCATTCACAATACCACCGTGTTATTACATGGAGTCCGATCTCGGCCCGATCGGCTAAGCCATCTCATTTGAGACATCAACCATATTCACTATTTCATTCACAATACCACCGTGTTATTACATGGAGTCCGATCTCGGCCCGATCGGCTAAGCCATCTCATTTGAGACATCAACCATATTCACTATTTCATTCACAATACCACCGTGTTATTACATGGAGTCCGATCTCGGCCCGATCGGCTAAGCCATCTCATTCGAGACATCAACCATTTCAATCGATCATCTTATTTCATATTGCTTTCCCATCTTTTCAGCACATTGGCACAAATGGCTTTAAATTATAAAGTCGTTCTTGGCACTTGGCCTTATTTCATAATTCGAGTTCTTTACCATAATCCAACATTATTATTATCATCAATAACAATACAAGTTTTCATTTAAGACTCTTGAATTCACATGTGAGCAATTTAGTATTCAAGGCACATATAGGCTTTTCACACAATTTGTCATAACAGTCTTTAATCAAATTTGACTTAAAGTCTAGGCATATTAGCACATATTCTAAGTCTTGAAAATTTCCTCAGATGACGATATAACATGATGAAAGCATGGAAACACATATTACACATATATTTGCAAAGCAAGCACATTCGGGATAATAATTTCTAGGACGTTTAATTTGGGACTTATGTCGACTACATGATACTGTGGGATTCAATTCTAAGAAGAGGGGGTTTAGCCAACACACCTCAATTGAGCCTCTTAAAACTCTAAGATGTTCCGGAATATTAGAAACTTTAATCTACTTTATCAATATAGCAAAACTGAACCCAAAATTAGGAAAATGATCATAATTCTAGCTCACTCGAGCATTCTATCAAACACTATGTGTGTATTAAGGTTTGATGGCCCTTTTTATGAAAGACTCCACTAACCCAAACCACATTCTTTTCTATCTTTAACTCAAACCCCCCCCCCCCCC
>AWOL01S0000214.1:0-13448 GCA_000715115.1 Nicotiana otophora | reverse complement strand
GAACAACACTACTATTTCGCTTTGCAAACACACAGGGCAAGTTCTAGATATCAAATGCAATGCACAGAATAACACTACACCTCACACACACATGGCACATAACTCATTCAAGATTGGATTATCAAGATACTCTAGTCAAAGCAGTTAAGCAAAGTTAAGGTCATACAATTTAAGGTACTTCTACGAGAGTCAAAAACTGAACTCACTATTCTCAAGGTATAATAGAGTCAAGAGATGTTGATTTTAATTCAAAACATAGCACACGGTTTCCTACTACGCTACAAAACACAAACTAACTACACCCGGTTCAAACAAAACTCTTGGAAAAGAACCGCGGCATAAAGAAACATCAAGGGGGAATTATTACACTACCTAACAAAATAAAATCTTTTTGTCTTTTTCTTTCAACTTTAATCCCTCAAGAAACCCGTCGATCCATCATCGGGAAAAGTCGAAAATTTTAAATATTTATGGTTTGTTTTTCAATATTTCTATCTCTAACTACTACCACAAAAACTACACAAAAATTAAACAAACACATATACATACAACATACAACTATCCCCCACCCCATACTTTAAGTCTTGTCATGTCCCCATGACACACAATTAAAAAGCATAAGGTAGAAGAAACTTCCCTGCATCTCTAGTCAGGGTCTGAATCAAAGTCGGGCTCCATTCCATGCGCCCGAACCAATGCACACATCCATGCAGGTAGTTTCTTCTCAGCCTTCTTGGGGTACACCCCACACTTATCTTTTCCAATTACTGGAACCTCCTCATTTGAACTTTTCACTTTCCACTCAACACTTGCATCTGGCTTCTCCTTTATCACCCCCGTCTCTAGATTCATCTTGAACGTCACAGTCTCTTCACCCACTCTAAGCATGATTTTTCTATCATGTATATCCAATATTGCTCTACCCGTTGCTAAGAATTGTCTTCCTAAAATAAGTGGGACCTCTTTGTTCTCTTCCATCTTCACCACTATGAAATCTACAGAAAATACAAACTTATCTACCCGAACTAAGACATCTTTTACTATCCCCTCGGGTATAATAATTGTTTCGTCTGCCAGTTGCAAAGATGTTGGCGCAGACCTTATCTCTCCAATCTCATTCTCCACCTTCCTGTAAATAGACAAAGGCATTAAATTAATTGAGGCACCGAATCACATAAAGACTTCTCAAAATTATTAGTGCCTAAAGAGCAAGGTATACTAAAACTCCGTGGATCTCCACACTTTTGTGAGAGTTTGTTTTGCAAGATTGTGTTGCAATGCTCTGTGAGCTTGACTACTGACGTTTCTTCTATCTTTCTCTTCTTTGTAAGTATTTCCTTCAAGAACTTGACATAAGCTGGCATTTGAGATAGCACCTTTGTGAATGGAAAATTTACATTAACTTGTTTCAGCATATCCAGAAATCTCTCAAATTGCTTGTCCAACTTCTCTCTATAATGCTTTTGGGAAAAAGGTAAAGCAGGCATGTGCTTGCTCTCTTCAGATTCATCCCTTCTTGAATTCTCTTCCTTATTCTTTTTCTCAGTTCCCTTCTTGCCTTTCTTCTGCTTATCAACTTCATTTTCAGCTGCTCCCCACTATCTTTTTCAGATACTACCTCTTTTTGGACAGGGGTGGGATCTTTCACTACTTGTCCACTACTCAGAGTTACAGCATTTACCGTCTCCTTGGGGTTTCTTTCAGTATCAGCTGGCAAAGTACCTAGGATCCTTTCAAACAATATGGTGGCAATTTGTCCCACTTGTTTCTCCAAGTTTCGCAGCCCTGTGCCAAGTTCTTTGATAGCTTCATCACGAGCATCTAACCTCTCATCTGTCTTGACAATAAAGGACTTCATCATATCTTCTAGCCCAGGCTGTTGGATTGTTGAGGTTGAAACTCCTGCCTTTGCTGGCGTTGGAAGCTTGGAGCTCCTTGTCCCTAGAATCTGGAGTTGTTTTGTTGCCATGAATTTGCAATACCCCCAGGTGAATTCCATGAAATACCGGGGTGCTTCTGACCCATTGCATTGAAGTTATAATTTCCCACAACATTTACTTCCTCAGTTGAGGCCTGACACTCATGAGTAGGGTGTCTTCTTCCACATATATCACAAGCTGCGTGATTCTTACTTTGTATTGAAGCTAAGGTCAGCTTCCTTATCTCTTTCGCCATGACATCAAGCTGTACCTACATAGATGTGTTAGCATCAACCTGGTGAACACCATTCGCCCTTCTTCTTTCAGAACTTTTAGAGGGCCACCGATTTGCATCTTCAGATAACTCGTCTAGAATTGTGACTATCTCCTATGGAGTCTTTTTCATCAATGGGCCTCCAGCTGCATTACTCAGTGTTCTTCGTGAGGCCGGTGTCAATCCATCCCAAAAGTCCTGGAGTTGCATCCAGAGTTCAATTCCGCTATGTTGACACTTTTGAACTAATTCCTTGAACCTCTCCCATGCTTCAAACACAGTTTCAGTCTCTTTCTGTCAGAAGTTATGGATTTCGCTTCTAAACTTGCCCGTCTTAGCTGAGGAGAAATATTTATCAAGAAATTTTCTGGTCATCTCCTGCCATGTTCTAATTGATCCCTTGGGCAATCTTCGAAGCCACTGTTTTGCATCGTCTTTGAAAGTGAAGGGGAATGCCCTTACGTACACTGCATCTTGTGACACACCATTAGATCGAAAGGTGTTCATAATCTCATCGAAGTCCATCAGATGTGTGTTTGGATCTTCATTCATCTTCCCTCTGAAGACGCATCAATTTTGCAGAGTTTGAAGCAATCCCTGCTTCAATTCGAAATTATTCGCTGCAACTGGAGGTGGTCTAATACTTGATAATCCTTGGTTGTAGACCGGTCTAGCATAATTACCAAGTGGTCTTCCAACCCCGGGAGGTATATTTCTGAACTGGTCCACACCCAAAGGTAGATTCTGAGCAATTCTCCGAGCCCTCTCCTCTTCATAGACAAGTTGTGCATTTCGAAGAGCTGTCTCCTCAGCATCTCATGCAGCTTTTTCTCTTTGCTGGGCTGCCTCTCTCTCAGCATCTCTTTGTTTGAGGATTGCCTAAACTTCTCTATATACTCGGGGAGATTTCTTTCCTTCCCCAGCTGTCGCAGTTATTTCTCGATTTCTGGTTCATATGGTAGCAATTCTTTCCCATAAGATCGAGTCATGCACCAATCAAACATGTAGCCCGCGCACAGTTAAAAAGCACCAACGTAAAATGAAAAAACAATAAAAATAAAAATAAAAATTCCTGAATTAGCACTACAAACTATTTCAAACACTATTGATTGCCAATCCCCTGCAACGACACCAAAATTTGACGAGCACAAAACACCACTTAATTATGCTCCCTAGTCGAATATAGTATAATATAATATCGTATCCACAGGGATTGGAGCTTGGTTGCTATCCTAGATGATCAACAGTTGAGAATTATGTGATTAAAAACTAAAATTAACTAAGAATCTAGAGCTAATTGACTATGACAATCGCAACAAAAGTAAGCAAGGAAGATATCAATAGGAGAAAATAGGGGTTGATTGGATAGGTGCAAGATAATTGTTTGTGATTTAACTCTAGTTAATTTACTTCTAATGTTCAAGTGAGTTTCTCGAATTCAGTCAATTATTAGTTCAAGCGTTTAGTAGAAACTCCTCTCTCGATTAAGTTTCAACCTCACAATGTGAACCAATTTAAGCTCGGTGAAGATATGCAAGAATTCATAGTGGATTGGTCTTTCAGAGAACCTCTTATGATCATCCTCCTAACTAGGTTAATCAATGATTCAACTAGCCTCTTTCGATTACTAAGAAGAATTAATGAACTCAACCCACAAGATAATGCAAAGATATCACAAGTTATGCCTCTCTCGATTATATGAACATGTGAATATAGATGCAACATTTAAAACACCTAAAACGATACAATGCATAAAAATTAGAGTTATTATCCATAAACAAATATCAATACACCAAATCCATCAATTCTTAAAGAGAACTACTCCATAGATATGGAGTAATTCATCACACATATAAAGCAAAACATAAAGGGAAGAGTGCTTGACCGGTGAAACCCTGTCCGAGCCATGACGCCAGGGAAGGTCCGGGGTGTTCTGAGCTACATACAGGGTCGGGTATGGTGGTGGAGGATATGGTGGGTGATGTTGGCCATGGTTACTGTGATTTGTGGAGGAGGTGGCGTGAGTTTGAGTAGTAGATATGTTCTGTTTTTGTTGAACTGGAATGAAAGTTGGAGGAGTCGGGCAACGTTGCATGGGAATTATGGCTTTGTGGGGAAGTAGTATTATATTTGGGAAGATGCTGTGTATTAGAAATAGTTGATTGGTCCATGGGGTCTGTTGAGGAGGAAAAAAAGGTGGGCTGGTCGTTATTGTCAGATAGGAAAATGACGTATGAAGTCTTTGGACTAGGAGGGCATGGCGGTGGGGTATGTGGGGTGACATGTGGGGATGAGTCATCAAAAATGTGCAGGAGTTGAGTGTTTAAAGGTGTGGAATGAGGTGTTGTTGACGTGGAAGAGGGTGATTCACAGTGTGGCCGGTTGGATTTAGAAATTGGCGGGGTAGTAGATTGACGTAGATTTGGGCTGGTATTTGTGTGGGATAGAGTCGGCTGGTCCAGAATAGGCGTGCTTATGGGGAGTGAGTTAACTGAGTGTGGAAAAATTAACTGGGCCGGCCCAGATGTGTGAGGGTGGACGAGTTACGTAGGGGAGTTGTCAAGTGTGGAGGAGGAGATATTAGTTAGGTGCCTAGGGGAGGTAGGGTTAGAATTATTAATTAAATAGGATGTAGAAATAGTAGTTGGCGTATTATTACTAATAGTTAGTTTATTTAATTGATTAGTTTCCGGAAAACTCTTCCATTGACGTAATTAACGAAAGGTTTGTGGGATTAAAGCAAACGAGGGTCAGAAGAACCTTTTGTAGGAGAAAGTGTTAGCGGACTTACCTGGAGGTCGTTGGATTTCCTCTAAATCTACAGCATGCTTACCTTCGTTCATGGATGTTGACGAGTGACGATGGATGCTCCGCCATAATATATTGTGGTGAAGGCCGTTGAGGAGAAAGGCTCAACTTTCCATTTCGTGTTCTTGATTTGATTGGAAACTTCACTGTTTGCCAGGGTGTTTCAGAGGTTTGGGCTGTTATACTGAAATTAGTGTGGTCAATTTTTGGAGGTGATGAAAGGGACGAAGAAATAGGTAGGTCTAGTGTTGGAGCATGAAACGGACACGCTTTGGTATTATGACCAAAGCGCCGACAACGGATATATTTATAAACGCTCATACATGACAACTTGCTTGTGGTTGCCAATGTACACATGTGTTTTAGGAGGTTTTGCAAGGGGAATTTTAATGCAAATACGAGCGTATCTACCTCGTGTGGTGGAGGAAGTGCAAGCATCAAATTTAAGGAGATTGCCAAGTTTATTGCCTACTAGCTGTAAGAGAGTAAGATCATAGTATTTCGTAGGTAGTTCAGGTAATCGAGCCCAAATTATGGAGTAGGCGAGTTGGGTAGTTGAAGCAATAAATTTTGGTTCCCAGTGATGCACCGTAAGGAAATGGCCCAGGATAAACGATAGACCATCATTAAGTGCATGAAGCATATTATCCTCTTGTGTAAATTTAATGAGGAAAAATGTGTGTCCAAAATCAATAAGATTGATTGATTCTTAGGATCTCCAACGAGTTTGGAGTTTGGTTTTCAGCATTTGGTGCCCGATGGATTTGCCAAATAGTTTGATAATGATGGAGTACTTCCAAGTAGTGTACAAACGAGCCTTATCGTCAGTTGTAAGGGGAATAAAATCCTCTGTATCATATGGGTTATCCGTTTCATCGGTTAGGTCGATATCTAAAGGTATGGGTTGAGTGTTTGGTGGAAGAAGATCATTTGGTGAAGGTGTGAGGAGGGTATGTAAGAAGGAAGATTTTTGTGGGATTGTAATTGAGGCGTCTACTTGCATAGCCAAGGGATTAGGAGGATCAGTTGGAGGCATGGCATCAATTTTTCTGGGTGAAGTCATGTGGGAAGGTTAGGGTTGAAGGAACAAGGATGAATGTCGTGAGTGAGGCAGCTGAGAGCATTTCGTTAGTGGATTCTGTCCAAAGCTGCAGTATACCGTAGATTGAATCTCAACATACTGCAAATTCATGTTCTCTTTTCTTTGTTTTCTTTTTTGCTCCTTTTCTTAATTTTTTTTATTTCTTCATTTTTGTATTTGCTCTCTTTCTACAACCCCATTTTTGTTATATATATATATATTAAATTATATTTTTTCTTCCTTTTTTAAAAATCGTAAAATTTTATTTGAATATGATTTTAATTATTTTCTCTTTTTGCCCATCTAATCTTTGTATACGGGTGAAACCGAGCTCATGATGCATCCTAGCATTCGACAAGATAAGCCACAAAACATTGTCAAACAATTCAGCATAGCCAACAAAAGGCCGAAATATTCGGGACCGGTCGAATATTACGGCGGGAATTTTGGCGCGTATCGATAAGGAGCCGGCAATCAGTGAATCAGAAGATATTTTACCTTTTTATAGAGTTGTACCTAAAATAGGACTCCCCTACTATATAAAGGGGGTCTAATAATTCATTTTCACGCACTGTAACACGCACTCAAAAGCAATACATTATTGTTTTCTCTGTCTTTAAGCTCTTGTTCTTCTGTTTATCGACACCGATCGTGGTGAGCCCGACTCGAGAGGGTAATTGTTTCATCAAGGCTGAAATTATTCAACTCGTGTGGTTTGAATTTATCTTATCTTTATTTACTCAATAGCAACTTAATTTATCACTTTGTGTCAAGTTAATCCGTATATCCTTAAAATCACTTACAAATTTAATTGTTATCCGATTTTGAGGGTAAACAGTTTGGCGCCCACCGTGGGGCTGAGGATAATAACGGCAACTTGATACAAATCCCGTAACACACCCTATTTTACACTTGTTCTTTGAAGTGTCTTTGATTCCAGGTTAAAATCGAAATATCAAACCCACAGTCTGCCCCTCTAAACACGAATACGGAGTCCAGCCACCATGGCGAAAATAACAATGCAGCACCCGGTAACGAGGTGCCCCCAGTCGATCTCGGCGGAGTCCCGGTGGCAGATCCCATCGACGCCAGTTCGCATGTGGCCATCAACACAAATTTGCCTACCGATCCCGAGAACAACGTACGCACGGAAGTCTGGTCAATTGCCCAGAATACGCACGACGGTGAAAATGATGGGATCAACGTGCGAGTGATCTTCGAAATGTTATAGGCTCAACAGGCGGCGATAGCCTAGTTGCAGAACCAAAGTCGAGCGCCGAGCAGGGTTGAGCCCGAGCCATCTCGGAAAGTCACCCGCAGAAATGAACCGATCACGGAGAGGCCAAATGAAAATGAATCGGGGACTAACCCCGAGATCATAAAAATGCTCGAGGAATTGACAAAACAGATAGAATCGGGGGAGAAGAAAATCGTCACCAATGACAAAAAGGTGAAAACCTACAATTCCAGGGTCGACCAAATCCCAGGAGCACCTCCGATATTGAAGGGCTTGGATTCCAAGAAGTTTGTTCAAAAACCCTTTCCTCCGAGCGCAACGCCGAAGCCGATCCTGAAAACGTTCCGCATGCCCGAAATTCCTAAGTACAACGGAACAACCGACCCAAATGAGCATGTGACCTCCTATACATGCGCCATCAAAGTGAACGACTTGGAATACGGCGAGATCGAATCTGTCCTGCTAAAAAGGTTTGGGGAAACTCTATCCAAATGAGCTATGATATGGTCTCACAACCTACCTCCTAATTCTATTGACTCGTTTGCCATGCTTGCAGATTCATTCGTAAAAGCACACGCTGGGCTATCAAGGTCGAGACTAGAAAGTCAGACCTTTTCAAAGTGAAGTAGAGGGACAACGAGATGCTCAGGGAATTCCTGTCCCGGTTCCAAATGGAATGGATGGACTTGCCTCCGGTCGCGAATGATTGGGCCGTTCAGGCCTTCACCTAGGGACATAATGCTCGAAGCTCGTTGGCTTTACAGCAGTTGAAGCAAAATCTGGTGGAATATACGGCTGTCACTTGGACCAACATGCATAATCGGCATCAATCAAACATCAGGGTCGAAGATGATCAACTCGGGGCCCCTTACGGAACCGTTTATCCCGTCAGATCAGTTGACACAGTCAGGAGAGACATCGATCATGAACCACGGTCGAACAGGGATCGGTATCAGCCATACAATGGAGACCGAAGAGGTGGTGGATCTGGGCGAAACCCGGTGAAAACTGAAAGGAGGAGTGACCAAGGTCAAAACAACCGGGGACTCATGAGCAAAAACAGTTTCGACAGGCCCATCGGGCCGAAAGAAGCGCCAAGACTATCGGAGTACAACTTTAGCGCCGCCGACATCGTATCCACCATCGGACGTATAAGAGACACCAGATGGCTTCGACCTTTACAGTCCGATCCAGCCCAAAGGGATCCTAACCTAATGTGCAAATAGCATGGCACTCACGGTCACAAGACAAAAGATTGCCGACAATTGAGAGAGGAAGTAGCCCGGCTATTCAATAACGGGCATCTCCGAGAGTTCCTGAGCGACCGGGCCAAGAACCACTTTAGGACCAGAGATTCAGTTAAACAGACCGAACAGGAGGAACCTCAGTAGGTCATCAACATGAACATCGGTGGGGTCGATGTACCCTAGTGGCCGATGCTGAAGCGCACCAAAGTATCTATCACAAGGGAAAAATGAACTCGGGATTATGTGCGGAGGGAACCTTGTCCTTCAACGATGAAGACGCTGAAGGGATCGTGCATCCCCACAACGATGCACTGGTAATATCAGTACTTATAAATAAATCTCGAGTTAAGCGTGTATTAATTGATCCAGGTAGCTCGGCCAACATCATCAGATCGAGGGTCGTGGAACAGCTCGGCCTGCAAGATCATATTGTGCCCGCGGTCCGAGTCCTAAATGGGTTCAACATGGCATGTGAGACCACTAAAGGAGAGATAACATTACCGGTGAATACCGCTGGGACTGTTCAGGAAACAAAGTTCAATGTGATCGAAGGGGACATGAGAAACAATGCTTTGTTCGGGAGACCATGGATTCACAACATGAGGGCGGTACCCTCGACTCTGCACTAGATGTTGAAGTTCCCGACACCGGGAGGAATAAAAATAGTTTGCAGAGAATAACCGGCCGCAAAAGAGATGTTCGCAGTTGACGAGGTGGTCCCGATATCCACACTTTCGACACCAAAGGAGCTGGGTCCAATCACCAAGGGAGAAACCAAATAGAAACTACTAACACTGACTCCGTCCCAATCGAAGGAGAAGGAGATGGGTGAAGACGATGACTACGGGGTTCCCAGGTCTTTCGTAGCTCCCGATGACTCTGACGCTATCAAATCGACGATCGAAGAACTGGAGCAAGTCGTATTGATCAAACACTTTCCCGATCGGAAGGTATACTATGCATGGTGTTGAATCCCGAGCTCAAGATAAAACTCATTCAATTTCTTATAGCTAACGAAGATTGTTTCGTTTGCTCCTACCTTGATATGATAGGGATCCCGCCGGACAAAACCAGTCACAAGCTAAACTTGGACCCGAAGTTCCACCCGATCAAGCAGAAGAGGAGACCCCAGTCCGGGGTCAAACATGCTTTCATCAATGACGAGGTATCTAAACTCCATGAAATAGGATCCATCCGGTAAGTAAAATACCCGGACTGGCTAGCAAACACAGTAGTAGTCCCCAGAAAAGGGAACAAATTAAGAATGTGTGTGGATTATAAATATCTAAATAAAGCGTGTCCCAAGGACTCTTTCCCTTTGCCTAACATCGATCGCATGATCGATGCAACGGCCGGCCACGAGATCCTTAGTTTTCTCGAAGCCTATTCCGAGTACAATCAAATTAGGATGGACCCGGGTGATCAGGAAAAAACTTCCTTCATCACTAAGTACGGCACCTACTGCTATAATGTGATGCCATTCAGACTAAAAAACGTCGGCACCACTTACCAACGCCTAGTAAATCGGATGTTCGAAGAACAAATAGGAAAATCAATGGAGGTTTACATTGACGATATGTTGGTTACGTCCATGCGAGCAGAAGACCATTTGAAACATTTGCAGGATACCTTCAGCATATTGAAGAAATACAATATGAAGCTGAACCCGAAGAAATGTGCATTTGGAGTCAGGCCCAGTAAATTCCTCAGATTCATGGTATCCAACCGGAGGATCGAGATCAACCCCGATAATATCAAGGCCATCGAAGATATCATTGTTGTGGACAACGTGAAGGTCGTGCAAAGGTTAACCAGACGTATAGCCGCCTTGGGACGATTTATCTCGAGGTCATCCGACAAGAGCCATTGTTTCTTCTCATTGTTGAAGAAAAAGAATAACTTCTCATAGACCCCAGAGTACCAACGGGCCTTGGAGGAGCTTAAGCGATATCTATCGAGCCCGCCGCTGCTTCACACGTCGAAGACAAACGAACAGTTATACCTGTACTTGGCAGTATCGGAGATAGCGGTAAGTGGAGTCCTGGTCCAGGAGGAGAAAGGTACGTAATTTCCAATTTACTATGTTAGTAGGACTCTCGGCGAGGCCGAAACTAGGTACCCTCACCTAGAAAAGCTGGCGCTCGCTTTGCTAAGCGCTTCTAGGAAGCTAAAATCGTACTTCCAATGTCACCCCATATGTGTGGTAACCACTTACCCATTGAGGAATGTAATGCATAAACTCGAGCTCTCGGGATGGTTGGCCTAATGGTCCGTAGAGATCAGTGGGTACGACATCGAATATCGGCCTCAGACCGTCATTAAGTCTCAAATTTTGGCAAACGTTTTGGCCGACTTTACACCGGCTCTAATACCCGAGGTCGAAAGAGAGTTGTTGTTGAACTCGGGGACCTCTTCGAAAATCTGGACCCTCTTTACAGACGGCGCCTCGAACGCGAAGGGGTCCGAACTTGGAATTGTATTGAAACTGCCCGCATGTAATATAGTTAGACAATCTATCAGGACTGTAAAATTAACTAACAATGAAGCCGAATATGAGGCCATGATTGTAGGTCTCGAACTGGCCAAAAGCTTGGGGGCAGAGGTGGTCGACGCTAAGTGTGATTCCCTCCTCGTGGTGAACCAAGTTAATGGGACCTTCGAAGTTAGAGAAGAACGAATGCAAAGGTACCTGGATAAACTGCAGGTAACGTTACATC
The DNA here is from genome assembly GCA_000715115.1 of Nicotiana otophora. NCBI lineage: Eukaryota > Viridiplantae > Streptophyta > Magnoliopsida > Solanales > Solanaceae > Nicotiana > Nicotiana otophora. The sequence goes on along the minus strand of AWOL01S0000214.1, from coordinate 2,165 downwards.
GCTTCAAAGAATGGACTCTACAACACGTACCTCGGGATCAAAATAACGAGGCCGATGCCCTTGCTAACTTGGGGTCGTCGATTGATGACGACGAGTTTAACTCTGGGAAGGTCGTGCAACTCATGAGATCGGTGGTGGAAGAAGGTCACGCCGAGATAAACTCAACCAGCCTAACTTGGGACTGGAGAAACAAATATATGGAATATCTGAAAATCGGAAAACTGCCTTTGGACCCAAAAGAATCGAGGACTATGTGTACAAAGGCGGCCCAGTTCAGCCTGTCCAAAGATGGTACATTGTTCCGGAGAACGCTCGATGGACCACTTGTAATATGTATAGGACCCGGAGACACCGACAATGTTCTGAGGAAAATTCACGAAGGCACCTGCGGAAATCATTCGGGCGCTGAATCATTAGTTCAGAAAATAATCAGAGCTAGCTACTATTGGATCGACATGGAAAAGGACGCGAAGGAGTTCGTACGAAAATGCGACGGGTGTCAAAGGCATACTCCGATGATTCATCATAAGATCAAAAGAATGCTGTCAACACCATATCACCCTAGTGGGAACGGGCAAGCAGAGTCCACGAACAAAACCATACTCCAAAATCTCAGAAAGAGATTGACCAAAGCCAAATGAAAATGGAAAGCAATCTGGCCCGAAGTCCTCTGGGATTACTATACGACCTCGAAGTCCAGTACCGGGGCCACCCCATTCCCATTGATTTACGGCGCCGAAGCTCTAATACCAGTCGAAGTCGGAGAACCGAGTCTCAGGTTCCGATATGCAACCGAAGAATCAAACAACGAGACCATGAATACAAACCTAGAACTGTTAGATGAAAGGCGCGAAACCGCCCTCGTCCGGATGGCAGCCCAAAAACAACGGATCTAGAGGTATTACAATCGAAGAGCCAACCTTCGACACTTCAATGTCGGGGACTTAGTGTTGAGGAAGGTCACATTGAACACCCGGAACCCGAACGAAGGGAAGTGGAGACCAAACTGGGAAGGTCCGTATCAAATTATCGAGATCACCGGAAAAGGGTCGTACAAACTCGGAGCAATGAACGGTGAATGATTACCGAACAACTGGAACGTAACTCACTTGAAACAATATTACTGCTAAGGTACGACCCCGTTCACTTCTTTTATTTATCTATATTTTGGACTAACACTTGCAGGTAGCCGCCAAAGAATGACACAATGTTTTAGGCATGAAAGCACGCGTTGCACGCTTTTTTCCTTGAACCGGTTTTGTCCCAAATGAGTTTTCCGGCAAGGTTTTTGACGAGGCAACAGTAGATCGTGCTAACGTAGAATCGAAGACCGGTTGTCAACAGTATTCAAGGCTTCTCTATAGTCAACCTCGAACATTTGGGGCATCACTCTTGGAAAACGATTTTGGCAAGGAAAGAAACTTCGTGCTCGAATAGTCTAGGCTCGATCGATAGGATTTACTGTAAGGGCCAAACGGTCGAATGAACCGTGCCCACATAGACCACCCGAGCCCGGACACAAAGCTTGAACACATGTGTAACTTTGTATATTACGCACAAAATTGAAAGGAAATTTCTACCTTGCGGATAAATATTTTGCCCTTTGAAAATTTTTCCTTGTTACATTTGATCCCCCGAAGACATCGAGCCCAAGGGCCACCTTACTCGGGGAGTGCCGCTCAAGGCAGGTTAGGACATCCCGGGATAATAAAGTCCGGGGAACAAAGCTTATTTGGCAGTGCTCGAACTTTAAAGGCTACGGCCACCCCCATTCGGAAATGGTTATCTCGGTTAAACCTAAATGACTCGGGGTAACAAACCCACTGGGCAACACCCGAACAAAAAAGGCTACGGACGTACTGAAACGGCTCGGAGACGTCCCCATAGCCGGTCCTGGGCTGCCTCGGCATCGGCCTTATACTGGGCCACCATCTCGTCGGCATCAGCTTTGGTCACTTCAACCACCGACTTGGCCGCTTTAAGCTCCTTGGCAAGAGTCTCTCGATCGGAAGCGACCAAGCTTAGCTGAGACTAAAGTTCCTCAACTTTTTGGGACCGAGCCTCGACCTTCTCCTTCGCCCCCGAAGTTGAGCCTCCGCTGAGGCCAACTGCGCCCGGGCAGTTTCTTTTTCCGAGGCCACGCGGTCCATCCTGCCTCTCCACTC
>AWOL01S0000213.1:134772-212084 GCA_000715115.1 Nicotiana otophora | reverse complement strand
GAGCTTTACCCCCCCCCCCCCCCGAAAAATTCGGGGACAGTATAAACGAAGAAGATGGTCGATGGTGAATGAGCACCCATCGATTTTGTTCACAAAGAACCGAAGGAGGATCGCAATCCTCCACAGTGAAGGATGGATCTGACTGAGGCATACCTCGTATCTCTTACAGAAATTAATGATGACCGGGTCCACCGGGCCCCGTGTAAAGGGATAAGTGTAAACACTTGAGTATCCCTCGACATAGGTGGTGATGGTCTCATCGGGGTGGGGGATTACTATGTCCTTATCGACCCAGTTGCAGTCTTTCGGACCATAGGGAGGACTTCTTCAGTGATCGAGCAGATGTATCTCGAGACCTCCTCACACTGGCCTTGTACGGAGGAAGGTTTTTCAACCTTGAAATCGATGTTGACCGAGCATCCCCCGGGGATGAACATTTTCAAAGGGGTTCAGGTACTGGTTCGTCAATGGCAGCGCGCGAAACGGTCTCCTCGGCATCAGTAGCCGGCCGCTAAATAGAAGGGGTTTCTTTCTGGGGAACGATTTTTGAAGTATTTGCCATTTCTTTAAAAATGGAGGAACATCTGAGAAAGGTGGAGAAAGAAAGGAAGTTGAAAGATTGGACTTGATGGCTTAAGATGAAGACGGGTAAAAATTCTTGCGAAGGATCTCGAAAAACAGAAGTAAAAGTCCTAGAAAATATTGAAATCTTAAAGGTACGGGGGTAGAAGGTTTGGATGTAAAGTTAAAATGAACAAAGGGGGTATTTATAGTATTTTAGCGACGTTTCGCATCCAGGGACGGCCGCCCGGCGGCTGAGATGCATTTAATGCCATTAAGACTTGACTGACGAGACATTTCAGTTGTTTTGTCGTTTCTGTTACGATGCTTCGAAGCAAGAATCGGAAGCTCATATCGTTTCTCGTCGTTTACTCTCCGAAAAACGAGGGGACTATCTGTATACGGGTGAAACCGACCTCATGATGCATCCTAGCCTCCGACAAGATAAGTCAAAGCTCGAGACATGGTAATAAGGGACCAAAACCGAGCCCAAAATCCCACCGGACTTAAACCCGGGGGTATGACGCCTGCCTTCGAGAATATCGACGCCATGATCCTGGAATCGGCCGTAGCTTCGAGCGACTTCGAAGAACATTGTCAGACAATCCAGCATAGTCAACAGAAGGCCAAAATATTCGGGACCAGCCGAATATTACGGCGAGAATCTCGGCGCGTATCGATAAGGAGCCGACAATCAGTGAATCAGAAGATTTTTTACCTTTTTATAGAGTTGTACCTAAAATAGGGCTCCCCTACTATATAAAGAGGGTCTAATAATTCATTTTCACACATTGTAACACGCACTCAAAAGCAATACATTATTGTTTTCTCTGTCTTTAAGCACTTATTCTTCTGTTTATCGACACCGGTCGTGGTGAGCCCGGCTCGAGGGCAATTGTTCCATCAAGGCTGAAATTATCCAACTCATGTGGTTTGAATTTATCTATCTTTATTTACTCAATAGCAACTTAATTTATCGCTTTGTGTCAAGTTAATCTGCGTATCCTTAAAACCACTTACAAATTTAATTGTTACCCGAGTTTGAGGGTAAACAATCTTATTCCTTGATTTTCAAAATTTTCTAAGATGGTATCAATTAATATAATATTAATCTAGTTATATGAAGATTAAAGGTTTGCATTAAAGACTATGGCACCAGCAATCATCAAACCATGGCTCCATCTCTACGTTCACATCTTGGTTGTTTGTGCGTAACTAATGTTCCTAATGTGTCCGCCATTTACAGGTAGATCTTGAAGTAGAAAACACCCGACCCACATGAACAAATTACATATTCTATTGGGGTAAACTGACAGATGACTTACCAACCCACATTCTCATTAGTCATTTCAAGTTTTTGTAACAGCTTAAGCTCTGAGTTAATGCTTAACTAGCCTGAGCAAGACATCCTCAAAATTCCAAGAAATACATAACGTGAAAGCATTACACACTTTTAACTGCAATTGGATGATTCACACTGAGCTTAGGAAGTAGACCTACCATAGAAGCTGCCCTCGTCATTTCTGCATGTTATGTATAACTTTATTCTTTAGCATTTATCTAAGGAAAATCTACATAAGCTTGTCAGCTTTAATACTAGGTGACAAAGTCAGATAACCACCAAGAATCATTCTTAGTTCTCCAATCAAAATCATTTCACCTTTGATTCCGGTAGGAAATAAGCACTCAATCAACTTACTCAACCACATAAAACACACAGAGAAATCACCATCCTCCATAACTGGTTCCAGGGTGAAGACCGGACTCCCGTATTTATTACCAATGACGTCAATTCACCACAACTGATGTAGATATTATACAACTCTTGCTCAAAGCAAATCTCATTGAATGAATGAAATAGACGGATAAAAATGATGGTTGTCCAATGTAGATGAGTATTTATTGAAACATATCCTTCTAACAAATTAAAAAAACTTTTATACACATCAAAATAATCTTTTGATACAATTTTGATGTCATTATTCTTATTTTGCATAAACAACTGCGGTCATGGTACAGCAGATACACTCCAAAATCTGCAGTTATTCTTTTATCACCGTTGATAATTACTTGCTAACAAATTCCGAAACTATCCAATAGATGACTTGGTAATAACCTGCCAGTCCTATGGTGGAAACATGACTACCTAACACAGTACAAACCATCAAGTTACATTGTGAATTTTTCACCTTTAGTAATCTTCTTGGCAGTAATTTAACACATTCAACAACTATCGAACATATAACTCAGCAATAGCATACACTTGCACATGGTGTAAATGTTTCTATGAAATCTACCAACTATCGAATTCCTATATACTAGCACCACAATGTTATGGCTTTTATGGGATATCCATTGATAAAAAAGTCCAGCATGTTCAATTTAAGAGATCAAATATCATTTGACAAGACTAGCCCAAGAGAATAAAATGGGAATGCTAATTGCATCATTCATAACAGAGATTGCTATTTGCTAAAATCCTGAATATTTCTATCTGGATCTATCATTGATAACTCCAGAAGTGTAATGGATAGTTGTAGAAAAACACCAGTTCCAAGCATTGAAATACGAGAGAAGATTCCAATTATGATACCACTATAACCAAAAGATGAACAAAAATTTGGTCTTATGATGGCAACAATAACAAGGCAACAAAATTTCAAATTAAGTGCAAATGTTCCCATTCAATTCTTAAACAGGTCTATAACTCTACTAGCAGTAATTTATGAAATATATAGAGTATATTTTCTCAAAAAAAGTGTATATATATATATATATATATATATATATATATATAACTTCAGTGATGTGCCAAGGGCAATAGATAGTGAAGCTTAACATACAAGAGCTATCTCAACCTAAGCTTCAAGTTTTAATCTCAGCATATTAAGATAGAAGAGGAGGTGGATACTAATGAGAGTCATCATAATGAGAAAGAATATGATGCTATAGATGAATATGCTTATGTTACTGATAAAAATCTGATGGTTACCAGATTGATACATTGCATAATTTTGCTCACCATATTGATGAAACATTGCTTAACGTCTTTTATGGAAGAATTTTCTTTGACTGATCAGAAAAATAGATGACCTATCTTTGATATTTGATATGCATGTGTGTGTGTGTGTTTAAAAAAAAGTTCTTACTTACTTGGCACTAAAAACACGAGCATTCCCCACATAATTTCAAATAACTGTCGTGTTTCTTCACTAGCTTTCTGAATTAGGTTCTAACAGGCCTTGTAGCTTTTTGCATTTGACAACACTACTAGAAAGAACCAAGCAAGAGTACAAAGAAGAAATTAGAGTCATGTAGAGTTTAGATGGACTATTGAGAGCATCATCAACTGTATCTATAAGTTCTTATTAGACATTCCCTGCCCTTAAAGGATACAAATAGTCCACCAATTCATCAAAAATGTTATGGCATATTGGAGGTTCCCGAAAGGCATCTCTTTATTAGACCATCAATAGGTAAATTATATATGTCAATCATATTGATACTTCAAAAGGAAAACTCAAAATTTCACTCATAAGAATGCAGCAAAAGTCATGACCCTAACATATGAAGACAGGAAATTTATCCAATATACCATCAGAAAAGGGCTCTGATATGCGCCCAAGTTTGTAGCCTAATGGATAATGAAATGGGCGGAGAACCATGAAGTCTCAGGTTTAAATTAGAGAAAAGAATAACTAGGTTATTTCTTCCCATCTTTCTTGGTGGCCAGGGTTACCTTGTGCTGGTGGGAGGTAATATACACTTGAGCTAGTCAACGTACCCGCTAACTGGCCTGGACATTACCATATTATTAATAAATAAAAAAGGCTTCACCATTTTACTCTTGTCAAACAAAATTTCGTCAAGTTCATAATCCCATCAAAAGAAAGAGAAGAAAATATCCAAGTCAATCTCACAAGTAGTTAATTTGACGAGTGATTATCCTGTTGATTGGTGCCTTCGTCGTTTAAGTTTCCAAATTTGTGCTTGAAAGAATCTTGCCTCTGCAACCACATCATGTGCCCCTGCACGAAAATTGCACAATTTTCGTCATTAGTTCGTGCACGATGTGTGGAAATCAGTATCCAAGCATTTTACTTAAAAATGATATTACCTGCAGAGCAGCAGCCCAGACAACGAGGAAAGAGGCGACCCAGAATTTTTTGTCCTTGAGGAATTGCTTTGCTACCAACTTCCTGCCCTCCATTGAGTAATCACTCCCACAAAACCCTTAACTAAACCCTTGTAAACATTTTGCAGATTTTGAATTGGATTCTACCTATGTGGCATCGGGTTGTATTTGTGAAAATAGCACTCGCCGGAAGGTTTTACTAATTGAAAAATAGTCCGGGTTTGTAAAGTCATTGATTAATAGCCACCATTTTGCTGCAACACTGAAAGTTTCAGCATAATATACTGGAAATAGGAGTACTTGTATATGAACTTCCAGCATATTATGCTGAAACTTCAGTATATTATGCTGGAACTCCAATATATTATACTGGAAGTTCACATGCAAAATATTCGAACTCCAGTATATTATGCTGGAATATTTTTCGGATTTTGAACAATGTTTTCATTCAGATTTATCTTTACATGAAAAGTAGCTAAATTTCGATTACTCTTGAAACTGTGAATATTTTTCAATTACCACTTATAAATATGGCTATTGTTGAATACACATCGTCAAAAAATATATAAACATATACACAGATTATGCATAAAATATATATTATACTGATATAGTTTTTAGGAGCAGTTATATAGTGTAAATGTTTTTTTTATAAAATACAATTTAAAAGAAGAAATATATATATATGGCACCTCTAGAGACTAGGATTCTTTTTATCTTTTTTCTTAAATTTTTTACACTTTTCTTTTATTAAAGTCAATTTTAAATGTCGTCTAAACTGAAAAGGATATTTTTAAAAGTTGTACAAAACATTCGAGGAAACGAAAGATGAAAAATACCTTCAATTTTGTGTGAACAATTACATCCATTAACAAGCAATAATTGTTGGTAAGGAAGAACAAATATAAGGAACATAAACATTGAACGAGCAGCCAACACCTGCATTATTATTGTTTACTCGTAAAACGATACAATTAAATTTATTACGTAGTTTATAGATAAACAAACTGATTTGATCCAAAAATGATAAATAAACAAGATTAAAAATAAGATTTAGAGGTTAAAATCAAAGGAAGTGACAAGGTTAGCTCCGTGAGCGATGCCTCCGGGGACAGAAATAAGAACAATGCAAAAGAGCAAATAAAGTTATATTTTTGAGCTTGAGAAATGGAATATAACATGAGTTTCGCCAAGAATTTTGTATGTTACAATGGCTGTAAGCCTACTATTTGTAGATAGACCTATGGATACAAGATCCTAGGATCAAGCCCCTCTTAAATGACAACAAAGAGGGCCGTTGATGAATATGTAACGGCAGGCTATGAATGCAAATATTCTCTGTAACAGCTGCCCATTTAATACCAGGAAATATTCTTTATTGAATGTTATCCGATGGCAAACATTCAATCTGCTCACGTTGATCATGCTCCCTTCGGGGTTTATCTGATGCAACTGCAGTTGCTGTTCTCGATACAGGTTACTATTTGATTTTCTTTCGACCTGTCTTCGGTCCCACATGTCATGCCACCATTTGATCATTTAATATAAACCAATATTACCCTATACAGATAGTCTCTCTGCTTTCCGGTAGCACATCTTTGTGTCATTGGGAAGTTGGTGAAGATTCCTTTCTTGGCAGGAAATCTTCTGAAATCCTTCTAAACAGACTCTGACGTTTAAAAAGGACGCACGTCTTCTTGCAGTTAATATCCCGAACACATTTCGCCCCACGATTCAATAATATTTTCGCCGGTTCTCGAGGTAATCATGAACACGATTTTTGCCACCTATATCTTTACTTATACTCAGCATTTTACCTCTTTCACTTCCAAAACTTTCACAAGTTCATCATCTTCTTTGCACTTAACCTCCTTTTGCTTTCATTCCTTTCCGGTTCTTCTTCAAAACACTTCACCATCCCTTTTACTATCATGGCTTTTTTTACTGAATCCTTTGGAAATTCTGGTCTTCTCTTCGGTGGAGGCCCGAAGAGAAGCAAAGACAAAGAGTTTGATGTTAATGTTGATCCTCCCACGGTGAGCATCATCATACCCAAACATCTGAGCATCGTTAATGACTTCCAAGAGAAGTTCCCCTCCGTGTCTCCACGGACTTAGGCCGTTAGCAGATATCCTTCTTTTATTCGCCCTTCCAGTACTCTTGCTGTGAAGGAGGATTGCAATTGTCGAGACCTTAACATAATCGTTCCTGACTTGATAGAGTGAGTTACCTTCACCAAGGAAGGCTTTACGTATGTCTATACGTATCCCTTCACCTTGGGTCCGTTTTCTTTGAGCAGGGGTCTTGATCATGTGATCTTGGAGTTCTGCCATTGGTACCAGGTCTATTTGGCACAAGTGGGCCGTTCTGTATGGCGAACTGTGGCATGTCTTCGCTAGCTGTGCACGGAGACTGGGGAAACCCTAACTCTGGCATACATGATGAATCTCTATTCTCCCAAAATCTTTCGTGGGGGAGTAATAAAGTTCAGTAAACGTGGCCACCATGCCATTCTCACTAGCGTGGATGATGACAATGACCGTGGATGGATGGAGTTGTTCGTCATCATTGCTACCAGGGATATTGTAACACCCAGGAAACTTTCAAAGTACTTAAGCGCTATAAAGAAAGTTGATGTGCGCTAATTATATTATATGGTCTAAGAAGATCCCCAAGGCTAAGTCAACTTGAAAATTTTATGATGAGATAAAGTTTTAAGTGAGTTTGCACAAGATCTTATTTCAAACACATTCTGCTACCAAACTATAATTACTTAGGAGATGATCTACCTATAAAATTCAAGCTCTTTGAGTCTAGTTTCTAACGCTTCAAACCATTCGTCATTTGGACACTCCTACAAGAAGTTATAACCGAATTATCAAAGGCTGTAAAATGAGATTCTGCGACCAATTCTGAGATCGCAGAATAAATATGCGATCGCGAAACTGATTCTGCGACTGCAAAACTGGTCGCAGAATGGACCAGTACAGCCCAGTTTTTGGCACCGATTTTGCGGTGCATTTTGCGACCCGCATAGCCATTCTGCGGTCCATTATGTGATCGCAGACCTACTTTCGGAGGGTTAATTTTTCTATTTTCATAATCCGACCCTATTTTGATAAATATGCTTTGGGGCTTATTTTGGGGCAATTATCTGATGTTTTTTAGAGAGAAGTGAGAGTGTTCTAGAGAGAGGAAGTAGATGAAGTGTTTTGTTCATCAAGATCTTGCCCAAGCTTTGAAATCCAACAAGGAAATCTCACAAGTTCTTCATCTAAGAGGTAAGGTTCCATACCCTAGTTTTCAATTTCGAATTTGGGCAGAGGATGGTTGAGTTGGAGTATGATTATGGGGTATGAGAGTATTATTTATACATGTATGTACCAATAAGGTTTGTGGAAAAGTTGTTGAGCTCAAATAAGTAAAGATTGGGTTGTAGAATGAAGGAAATCTTGTAGAAGAACCTTGTAGCCAAATTTGCACACATAGTGTTTGATAAAATGCTCAAATGAGCTGAAACCATTAATACCTTCCTAATTTGTATTCAATTTTGTTATGTCTCAAAATAGATTGGAATTGCTAGAATTTTCAGAATGTTGTAGTAATATAAGGAAAGCTCAAAGCAAGGAAGCTCAAAGCTAGAATCATGACCATCTTCCTAATTTTGATCCAACTTGTTATATTTCTAAAATATATTGAAGTTGCAAAGAATTCCGCATCATTTTAGAGTTTGAGAAGCTCAATTGAGGTATGTTGGCTAACCCCCTTCTTCTTAGAATCAAATTCCACGGTGTTCATGTAATTAGAGTAAGCCCTTGATCATTATAGAATTGGCGATTTCTAATGTGTTTGTGTTGAAGGATGTAAGTTTAATATTTATTCTAAATGCTTCATCATGTTATCTTGTTATTTGTGGATGTGTTAAAAATGTGGAATATGTGTTAGAAATGCTAAGACTTCATGTCAAGATCGAAATAATGGTTGTTATGCCAAACTATATGAAAAGCCTCTATGTGCCTAAAATTTTCAAATTGCTTATATGTGAATTTAGTGTCTTGAATGGGCAGCCTTATTGTTGTTGATAATATTAATGATATTTGAATGTGGAAAAAGGGAACTGGAACTATGAGATACGGCCAAGTGCCAATAATGACTTTATAATTGTGGCCATTAGTGCCAATGAATTGAAAAGATGTGAAAGAAGTATGATGTGAGATGATTGACTGAAAAAGGTAACGTCTTGGGTGAGACGGCCTAGCCGATCGGGCCGTGATCGGACGCCATGCCGCACACATGGTGGTATTGTGCTGGAAATTATAATGAAATTATGGTAATGTCTCAAATGCGATGACCTAGCCGGTCGGGTCGAGATCGGACTCCGTGTAAGAATTTGGAGGTATTGTGAATTATGGAATATCGGTACTAAAGATCACTCAACCTAATAATATGGAAATTGTCTTGAAAACGTATATGATCCTTAACTTGTCGTTTTAATATTATTGAAGCCCTTGTTGAATTCTTGACTATTCCTCTTGTATTATTATTCATTCTATTTTGTTGGTGTTTAGTTTCACATACTAGTGCTATTCGATGGTACTAACGTCCCTTTTGCCGAGGGCGCTGCATCTTTAAATGGATGCAGGTGGTTACATAACAGACAACGCTGATCCCAGATAGTGCTGCATCCTCTTCTCAGCGGACTCGGTGAGCCCCACTTCATTCCGGGGTCGTGTATTGTACCTTTTGTTTATATTGTGGTCACTTCTAAGGTGTAGCCGGGGCTTTGTTGCCGGCACCATCTTTACTCTCTTTTGTATCTTTAGAGGCTCCGTAGACACTCTGTGGGTTGTATATGGGTGTTGGAAATGTTAAGCAAGTTATGTTGTGTTTGACCACTTGTTCCACTCGAACTATAAGAAATATGTATTTTGAGACTTAAAGGCGCAATGACTAATAAAACGATTTCGGATTGTATGAATGGGCTTCCTACTGTATAATTAATGAAATCACGTCTTTTCTTGATCATGGGTTAATTGGGTAGAAAGTATCTAACAGGCTTGCTCGACCGGGTTCACTCAGTTGAGCGTCGGTCGCGCTTCCGAGGTTGGGGCGTGACAAACTTGGTATCAGAGCATAAGATTTTAAAGTGTCCTAGGATGTCTCGGAGCCGTATCTGTTAGAGTCCTTCTTATCGGTGTGTTGTTGACCACATCTATAAGTTGGAGGCTACTGGGACATCTAGGAACAATACCCCCTTTTGATATTCTGGATCGTGCGACGAAACTAATTGTGCAACTATTCCTCCTCTAACTCGTGCATTCCTTTAACTTTAAGTGTATGGCACCTAAGAAGAGTGCAAGAACTGACCAAGGAGCAAACGCCGCCTTAGGAGTGGCAGTTGACCTTTTATTTGATGATGCGGGTGAACACCCGAGGGGTGAGGATAATCCCCCGACTGCTACACTACCCGTTTTCGCTACATCGGACCAGGCCACACCAGTTCCTACACCTACTGAGGGTGCGATGGTTCCTCCACCTGATATTCCGATTCCACCTCCAGCCCCCAGCTTCCGGTTCTGGTATGCCTGATGGGGATCTTAGGGGAGCTATTCAAATGCTGACACAGATAGTGGCTTCTCAAGCCCAGAGATCAAATGTTTCACCCACTTCTTCTAGCCAACAAGGGGATTCTATTGGTTCTAGGATGAACAAGTTTCTTCAGTTGGATCCTCCGGTGTTCACGAGTGCTATTCCCGAGGAGGACCCACAAGACTTCACTGATGAGATACATAAGACTCTCCGGGTTATGTGCGCTATTGAGATGGAGGGAGTGGAGTTGGCCGCCTACCACCTGAAAGGGGTGGCCTATTCTTGGTTTGAGTTGAGGGAGGACTCTCGGGAGGAGGGGAGCCCTCCAGTGAGGTGGAGTGAGTTTGTTGATGCCTTCATGGACCATTTCTGGCCTGCCGAGACTAGGGCAGCCCGTGCCATAGAGTTTGAGAACCTTAAACAAGGTAGTAAGAGTGTATGGGATTATCACATGGAGTTCGCACGTTTGTCTAAACATACCATTCTCATGTTGCCTACTATGGAGGCTAGAGGGCGTCGGTTCGTGTAGGGCCTTAGCCCCTTGGTTATCAATGAGGCCGCTACAGCTGCCTTGAATTTGGATATGAACTATGGGAAGATGGTAGCATTTGCTCAAGCTATAGAGAACCGTAAGTTGAAGGACAGAATGGAGCGAGAGGATACCAGCAAGACCCGGTCCCGCGGGCAACTTTGGGGAGTCATTTGGTGGGGGAAGATCAGCTTTTAGGGGAGGGTCATCAAGGCCATCCCAGTCTATTGCTCAGTCTTCAGCCAGTGTACCGTCAGCAAGGCTGCTGGCCTAGTCAGCAGCATGGGAGTCGTTTCTGGCCCAATCAGGAGGGAGATTCCAGCAGCAGCGGAGACCCCCATGCCCTAGGTAAGGGAAGATGCACTTGGGGATCTGCTACATGGACTTACCTATATGTTACGAGTGCAGATTGAGGGGTCATATTCAGAGGGAGTGTCGTTCATCCCGCCAGGGTACGGGCAGGGGCACAACACAGCCATCCGGTTCTGCAGCTACTACATCTTCAGTACCCCCTTCAGCTCGAGGTACTCCAGCAACAGCGGGGCGTGGTGCAATTAGGGGTGGTGCGTAGAGTTCAGGGGGACCCAGCCGTTTCTATGCTATGAGTGGTCCCCAGAATGTAGAGGCTTCTCCAGATGTTATTACAAGTATATTGACTATCCAAACTCATGATGTATATGCTCTTATTAATCCCGGTTCCACTTTGTCCTATGTTACCCCTTATGTTGCTATGGAATTTGGGATAGAACCGGAATAGCTTCCTGAGCCATTCTCTATATCTACTTGGGTTGGCGAGTCTATTGTGGCCGCACGAGTTTATAGGGGTTGTGTTTTCACGGTGCGTGGTCGGTACACCGTGGCTGATCTCATTGAATTGGGGATGGTTGATTTTGATGTAATTATGGGAATGGATTGGCTTTATTCATGTTTTGCTAAGCTCGACGCCGAACTAGAACTGTGAGGTTTGAATTTCCTAGTGGGCCAGTTGTTGAGTAGAAGGGGGATAATGTGATGCCAAAAGGTAGGTTTATTTCTTACCTTAAGGCCACGAATATGATTAACAAGGGGTGTATCTATCATTTGGTCCGGGTTGCAGGCATAATTGCTGAGGCGCCTTCACTCGAGTTTGTGGCAGTTGTGAATGAATTTTCGGAGGTCTTTCCTGATGAGCTCTCTGGGGTTCTGCCAGACAGGGAGATTGACTTTAGGATTGATGTGATGCCAGGCAAGCAGCCTATATCTATTGCGCCTTACAGGATGGCACCGGCAGAATTGAAGGAGCTAAAGGAAAAATTGAAGGATTTGTTAGAAAAAGGGTTTCATCCGACCGAGTGTGTCACCATGAGGCGCACCGGTCCTCTTTGTGAGGAAGAAATATGGATCACTGAGGATGTGTGTTGACTACCGGCAGCTCAACAAAGTCACAATAAAAAATAAGTACCCGTTACCAAGAATAGATGATTTATTTGATCAGTTATAGGGTGCTAGATACTTCTCCAAAATTGATTTACGATCCGTGTATCACCAATTGAAGATTAAGGAGCAGGATATTCCGAAAACAGCTTTCAGAACCCGGTATGGGCACTTTAAATTTCTAGTAATGTCTTTTGGGATAACAAATGCCCCGACAACTTTTATGGATCTTATGAATCGGGTTTTCAAGCCTTTCCTCGACTCCTTTATGATAGTTTTAATTGACGATATTCTTGTGTATTCACGAGGTCGATAGGACCATGCCAATCATCTCAAGGCAATCTTGCAGACTCTTCACCATCACCAATTGTATGCAAAAGTTTCAAAGTGTGAATTTTAGCTGGAATCTGCCACATTTTTGGGTCATGTTGTCTCTAGAGAAGGAATTAAGGTTGATCCTCAAAAGATTTCAGCAGTAAAGAATTGGCCTAGACCTACAACGCCAACCGAGATTCGCAGTTTCTTGGGCTTAGTAGGGTATTACAGGAAGTTTGTGGAGGGGTTCTCTACTCTTGCCTCTCCGTTGACTAAATTGACTCGGAAAGTGATTAAGTTCCAATGGTTCGATGCTTGTGAAAAGAGCTTCCAGGAGTTGAAATCAAGATTGAATACAACGCCGGTGTTGACCCTGCCAGAGCGTACGGATGAATTCGTGGTATATTGTGATGCTTCAAGAATTGGGCTTGGGTGTGTGTTAATGTAACACGGCAAGGTTATAGCATATGCTTCTAGGCAACTCAAGAATCATGAAAAGAACTATCCAACTCATGACTTAGAACTTGCGGCGGTGGTTTTTGCATTAAACATTTGGCGTTATTATTTGAATGGGGTCATTGTGGATGTATTCACAGACCACAAAAGTCTTCAATATATTTTCAAACAAAAGGAGCTGAATCTAAGGCAAAGAAGATGGCTTGAGTTACTCAAGTATTACGACATCGACATTCTATATCACCCGGGGAAAGCCAATGTTGTGACGGATGCTCTTAGATAAAAATCTATGGGTAGTTTGGCTCACTTGGAGGCATGTCAAAGGCTGTTGGCCAGGGACTTTCATCATCTAGCCAGTTTGGGAGTTCGTCTTGCAGACTCTAGGGAAGGAAGGGTAATTAGGCAAAATAGGGCCGAATCATCGCTTGTTGTAGAAGTCAAAGAGAAGCAATACAACGATCCATTTTTGGTGCAGCCTAAGGAGGGGATTCTTAAACATAAAACTATGGATTTTACTCTTGGCATGTATGATGGTACACTAAAGTACCAAGGGTGACTATGTGTTCCGAATGTAGATGGTCTCCGGGAAAGAATCATGACCGAGGCTCACGCTTCTAGGTATTCCGTGCATCCAGGTGCTACAAAGATATATCATGACCTCAAGGAAATCTATTGGTGGAATGACATGAAAAGGAATGTGGCGGACTTTGTGGCAAGGTATCCGAATTGTCAACAAGTGAAGGCCGAACATCAACGGCCTGGTGTGTTGGCACAGAACATAGAAATTCTAATATGGAAGTGGGAGATGATTAATATGGATTTTGTGGTAGGATTACCACGCACTCCGCTCAAGTTTGACTTAATTTGGGTGATCGTGGACCGACTCACAAAATCAAAACACTTCTTGCATGTTAAATCTACTGACACATCGGAACAGTATGCTAAGTTGTATATCAAGGAAATAGTCTGGCTACATGGAACTCTAGTCACTATCATTTCCGATCGAGGGGCTCAGTTTACGGCCAAGGTTTGGAAGAAATTTCAGCAAGGTTTGGGTACTCAGGTGAATCTTAGTACAACTTTCCATCCACAAATCGACGGGCAAGCGGAGCGGACTATTCAGACGCTTGAGGACATGTTGCCTGCTTGTGTTCTTGATTTCAAGGGTAGCTGAGATGATCATTTTCTACTCATAGAGTTTGCTTATAACAACAACTTTCATGCAAGTATTCAGATGGCACCATTTGAGGCATTGTATGGTAGGAGATGTAGATCTCCCATTGGGTGGTTCGAGATTGGGGAAGCAGAGTTGATAGGGCCAGACCTTGTACATCAGGCTATGGAACGAGTTAAGATCATAAAGGAGCGGTTGAGAACTGCTCGGAGTCATCAAAAATCCTATTCGGATGTCTGTCGCAGAGACTTAGAGTTCAAAGAAGATGATTGGGTATTCTTGAAGGTTTCCCCCATGAAGGGTATTATGCGATTTGGTAAGAAAGGGAAATTGAGTTCGAGGTATGTCGGGCCGTAAAAAATCATCCAAAGGATCGGTGTGGTGGCATATAAGCTTGAGCTATCACCCGAGATGTCATTAGTGCACCCGGTATTCCATGTGTCTATGTTGAAGAAGGTAGTTGGAGATCCATCAGCTATTGTGCCGGTTGAGACCATTGAGGTTAATGAAGAACTATCATATGAAGAAATTCCAGTTGCCATTCTTGATAGGCAAGTCCGAAAGTTGAGAAATAAAGAAATTGCCTCCGTGAAAGTGTAATGGCAAAACCAGCAGGTTGAAGAGGCCACTTGGGAGGCTGAGGAAGAAATGAAGAAGAAGTATCCTTACTTATTTGAATAGTTGTGTAATCCTTTTTATGAACTTGTCGCCTATGAATTCTGTATCCCTTGTTCAGTTAATGTAAAGGTGTTCCTTTTGATTATATGTTGTTTACATGAGGCCACGGTTGGTGTTGTTATGAGTTATGTTACATCATTGGTTTCTGTGCATGTTGTTAGGATGTGATTCTGGGGCTCTCTGGCAGTGGATAGGCCTAGTTACAAAGGAAACTCTGGTGAAAGTTTTTGGAAATTTAGGGAGTTAATTAAATTTGGGGTTGCCGGTATAGGGTATGAAAACTGAGTTGCATAAGGTGCTAATAGTAGACCCTAATCCTCATTCGAGGATGAATGATCTTAAGTGGGGGAGGATGTAAGGCCCTATAATTTATTTTCTAAAAGCCCGGATTCCGTGATGCCAAAGTAGGCGTAGAGGTTAATAATAGTAGAAATACTTCACGGCGAGCTTGAAAGCCACGGTTCAGACTTTTTGGATTGAACAGTGCGCTGGGATTTGAAGGAAAATGTTGGGCAGAAGTATGCATTTCTGCGGTCCATTCTACGGCCGCAGAACCACTCTGCGGACCGCAGACTGGTCGCAAAGTAGGGCAATTTTTTGGGGTATTTTTTATGTCAATTTCGCGGCCATTATGCGACCGCATAACCATTTTGCGGGCCACACTTTGGTCGCATAATTCTCCTTAGACTTTTTTGGAGGGAGGTTCTGCGGTGCACTATGCGACCGCAAAACCGTTCTGCGGTGCATTATGCGACCGCATAACCATTTTGCGGGCCACACTTTGGTCGCATAATTCTCCTTAGACTTTTTTGGAGGGAGGTTCTGCGGTGCACTATGCGACCGCAAAACCGTTCTGCGGTGCATTATGCGACCGCAGAACAGGTCTGCGGACCTCATAGTGACCGCACACCAGGTTAGTTTCTTTCCAGCTTTGGCACCCATTTTTGCGGTCATTTAACCACTATGCGGTCGCATATGCGACCATAGAACCTCTTCCGGAGCTTCAATTTTGGGGTTTTTAAATCCGACCCTATTCCGTTAAAACACATCCCATAGACCATTTTGATAATATTTTCTGATATTTTTAGAGTGAGAGAGAGGGTCCTAGAGGGAGGAAGTGATCTTCATCAAATTGCTCTTCAATGCTCGCTTAAAACCTTGAAGATTATCAAGCGAGGCACCTAGGTCTTCTTCCTAAGAGATAAGATTATCAAGGCATTCTAGTTAATTTTAAAATGTAACTAGAATGGGCGATTAGTAAGGTAATTCATGGGGATGGGAGTGCATACCTTGCGTGCATGTATCCTTGTAATATGTGGGAAAATTGTGAGCTAAAAATGATAGAGAATGGGTTGGGGAATAGTGGAATCTTTTACAAAAAGTGCCTTAAAACATTAATGCACACATAGTGTTTGACAATATACTCAAATGAGCTAGAATCATGACGATCTTCCTAATTTTGGTCCAACTTGTTATATTTCTAAAATAAATTGAAATTACTAAGAATTCCGGATCATTTTAGAGTTTGGGAAGCTCAATTGAGGTATGTTGGCTAAACCCCCTTCTTCTTAGAATTGAATCCCACGGTGTTCATGTAATTGGAGTAAGCCCTTGATCATTATATAATTGGCAATTTCTAATGTATTTGTGTTGAAGGATGTAAGTTCAATATTTATTCTAAATGCTTTATCATGTTATCTTGTTATTTGAGGATGTGTTCAAAAATGTAGAATATGTGTTAGAAATGTTAAGACTTCATGTCAAGATCGAAATAAAGGTTGTTATGCCAAACTGTATGAAAAGCCTCTATGTGCCTAAGATTCCCAAATTGCTTATAGGTGAATTTAGTGTCTTGAATAGGAAGCCTTATTGTTGTTGATAATGTTAATGATATTTGAATGTGGAAAAAGGGAACTGGAACTATAAGATACGGCCAAGTGCCAAGAATGACTTTATAATTATGTCCATTAGTGCCAATGAATTTAAAAGATGTGAAAGAAGTATGATGTGAGATGATTGACTGAAAAAGGTAACGTCTTGGGTGAGACGGCCTAGCCGATTGGGGCGTGATCAGACGCCATGCCGCACACATGGTGGTACTGTGCTGGAAATTATAATGAAATTGTGGTAATGTCTCAAATGAGACAACCTAGCCGGTCGGGTCGAGATCGGACTCCATGTAAGAATTTGGAGGTATTGTGAATTATGGAATATCGGTACTAAAGATCACCCAACCTAATAATATGGAAATTGTCTTGAAAACGTATATGATCCTTAACTTGTTGTTTTAATATTATTGAAGCCCTTATTGAATTCTTGACTTTTCCTCTTGTATTATTATTCATTCTATTGAGTTGGTGTTTAGCTTCACATACTAGTGCTATTCGATGGTACTAATGTCCCTTTTGCCGGGGGCGCTGCAACTTTAAATGGATGCAGGTGGTTACATAGCAGACAATGTTGATCCCATATATTGTTGCATCCTCTTCTCAGTGGACTCGGTGAGCCCCACTTCATTCCGGGGTTGTGTATTGTACCTTTTGTTTATATTATAGTCACTTCTGAGTTATAGCCGTGGCCTTGTTGCCGACACCATCTTTACTCTCTTTTGTATCTTTAGAGGCTTCGTAGACACTATGTGTGTTGTATATGGATGTTGGGAATGTTAAGCAAGTTATGCTGTGTTTGACCACTTGTTCCACCCGAACTATAAGAAATGTGTATTTTGAGACTTAAAGGCGCAATGACTAATGAAACGATTTCGAATTGTATGAATGAGCTTCCTACTATATAATTAATGAAATAACGTCTTTTCTTGATCTTGGGTGAATTGGGTAGAAAGTATCTAACAGGCTTGCTCGGCCGGGTTCACTCGGTTGAGCACCGATCGCGCTTCCCGAGGTTGGGGCGTGATAACACCTCCACCCACATATATTGGGGTGAGGCAACATGACTGCTTTGTGTAGGGATTGTGGTATTGTGGAATACACCTCCACCCACATATATTGGGGTGAGGCGGCATGACCGCTTTGTGTAGGGATTGTGGTATTGTGGAATACACCTCCACCCACATATATTGGGGTGAGGCGGCATGACCGCTTTGTGTAGGGATTGTGGTATTGTGGAATACACCTCCACCCACATATATTGGGGTGAGGCGGCATGACCGCTTTGTGTAGGGATTGTGGTATTGTGGAATACACCTCCACCCACATATATTGGGGTGAGGCGGCATGACCGCTTTGTGTAGGGATTGTGGTATTGTGGAATACACCTCCACCCACATATATTGGGGTGAGGCGGCATGACCGCTTTGTGTAGGGATTGTGGTATTGTGGAATACACCTCCACCCACATATATTGGGGTGAGGCGGCATGACCGCTTTGTGTAGGGATTGTGGTATTGTGGAATACACCTCCACCCACATATATTGGGGTGAGGCGGCATGACCGCTTTGTGTAGGGATTGTGGTATTGTGGAATACACCTCCACCCACATATATTGGGGTGAGGCGGCATGACCGCTTTGTGTAGGGATTGTGGTATTGTGGAATACACCTCCACCCGCATATATTGGGGGGAGGCAGCATGACCGCTTTGTGTAGGGATTGTGATATTGTGATACACCTCCACTCGCATATATTGGGGTGAGGTGGTAGGGCTACTTTTTGTAGGGATTGTTATTGTGACACACATCCAACCGCATATATTGGGGTGAGGTAGTAGGGCCGCTTTGTGTAGGGATTGTGGTATTGTGACACATATCCACCAACATATATTGGGGTGAGGCAGTAGGGCCACTTTGTGTAGGGATTGTGGTATTGTGATACACCTCCACTCGCATATATTGGGGTGAGGTGGTGGGGCCGCTTTGTGTAGGGATTGTGGTATTGTGATACACCTCCACCCGCATAGATTGGGGGTGAGGTGGCGGGGTCGCTTTATGTAGGGATTGTGGTATTGTGATACACCTCCACCGCTTACTTTGGGGTGAGGTGGCAGGGCCGCTTTGTCTGAAGGTGGTTATAGAGGATCCCCGACTGAATATCTATAAATGTTAATGGAAGCTCTAAATAAATTTGCTTGACATTAACGGCTATCTAAGCCCATTTATTGTTGCTATGATTCATCATATTCATGTCGTATTTCCAAACCCTTGAATAAGTGTATTTGTGTTGTGTAAGTGAACACTGTGAACGGTGTATGAGACGCATAAGTGTATAATATGATATGTGAATACTAAGGACGGTCTATGAAATGTATATGTGTAAAATAAGGGAGGAAGGTGCCACTTTCATGGGCCTTGTTTATACATGTTGTTACAGTTACATTATATTATGAATTCCACGTATAGTGTATATGGCTCAGTTGATCCTAAAAGAAGTTTAAAATGATGCAAATATAATAAGACTTGAAATGTGATCCTATGGGATGTTTCGTAGTTTCTTGATGTACTTTATTTGCCTTTTATTTGAGTTACCGTATTTTCATATATTGTTTTGACTGCCTTACATACGAGTACTATTCCATAGGTACTCACGTTTCTTTTGCCGGGGGTTCTGTATCTTTTAATGGATGCATGTATACTTCTACAGGATGATATGGATCTTTGATAGGAATCTTCTTCACCACTTAGCTCATGGTGAGCCCGCTACAGTTTTAGTGTGTGATTGAGTCTAGTTTGTTTTATGTATATAGGTATCCATTGTCATAGAAGCTCTATGTACACTGTGGGTCATGTAATTAAAGATTTGAGTTTTGTCATGTATTTATGTTCACGGTATTTACAGATATTTATAGATCTGTTTAACCACCACGAGAAAGAAAAATATGGGCCATTGAGCCAAATGTATTTAATATGAAAGTCAAGATCTTATTATGTTATGGTAAATCATGCATGAGTAATGATGAGAGGTTAATACAAATTAGGCTTGCTCGACTGGGTTTACTCGGTTGAGTGTCGGTTGCGCTCCTCGCGTTTGGTGCGTGACAGATATCATCCCACCCACAACTCTATCCTTCCCCGAATCATGGAATCGTTCACGTAAATTTATAATTTATTCATCTCTGTTACCTGACCCGAAGTGGATATTTTGGATGACCCCACAGAGGTTGCGAGATTGCTACAAAGCGCTCTCGCTCGAAGTGGTGCCCTCAGATCTGCTTTCGATGGGGCGCTTCCTCTCGGAGTCCCTAGCTAGAGAATAAGTGACCAAAAAGGCAACGTTCTTCGTCGGTTGGGGATAGAAATAAGAGAATAAAGAAGACCAAGACCGAGCCGGCCACAGTCATAGTGGTCATTGAAGATGACGGGGAAGCTAGTGATGAATAGGTTTCCCTTCAAAGGATAAGACGATCTTCATTAGCTCAACCGGAAGAGCTCCTAGAATCGACCGAAGAAAAGGTCTAATTACTTTGGGGTGAGATGGATTTGGTAGATAATGCCAACTCCGCCTGTCTTGTCCCCATTGTTGTTTCTGGTCTAGGGAGATTGGATCAGGGGCCTCTTCTGCCTTCGGTTTATGAGAAACCAATAATCAGCGTTGCTCCCGTTGCAACGACTTCTCAACGTTCGACGCCAACAACTTCACGCCCCTCTATGCCAGTTGTACCTTAACCACCAACACTTACTATATCACCATCACCCACCGCATCTCCTCCACCGGCAGCAGACATTTGAGATAGGAATGCTTCTCCTCCCTGATCTCCCGACCATGGGAATTTATGGCATAACTACTCACCCCCTTCACTAGATCCCTCAGGAAGGAAGAGTGTGACTCTTTCAATTTTGAAGGGGTGTCATCTAATGTCCAGGCCGGTGAAACTTGCCAACTACCTGAAGCCGCTGGCTTCAGAGAAGGCTAAGAAGAAGATACACTCCCTTTTGGGGGAGTTCATGTTGAATATCGCCATGCATAATGCGGCAACGGTATCTTACTTGCTCTCTTATTTCTTGTTTTTGTACTTATCTCTTGTAACGAGGTTTCTAACTTCGATATACTTTTTGCAGGACAACTTCCTTTCTTTTGAGGGCTTACAGAGATTGATCCTTGATACGCAAGGACTTACCTCCGGGCGGGATCAACTATTGGCCGAGAGGGACCAACTTGTTACTCGCCTCCCGGTGCTGGAGGCAAAGGCTTCTGAGGTGGGCGAGGTTGAGGCTCGTTTGCAGCAAAGTGAGCAAGAAGTGATGGCCCACAGTAAAGAAGCTACTCAATTACATGTACAACTCTGAGATGCTAAGGCTAAGTGGGATGAACTTCAAGATGTTGTGCTCGCTGATGCCAACACGAGTCTGCCTCTATTGAACAACTGAATAACTTGGCGGTAGCCTTAAGCTCCAAAATCGAAGAGGCCAACACCGCCGAGGAGAAGAGGGCTAGGATGGAAGAGAGGTTTAAGAAGACTATGGAGCAAAATCGGCTTCACATATATTCAATCCGTAATCTTTATTCTAGCCTTGGCGCCAAAAGATTTGAGAGGGACAGTCATCAAGCCGAGGTTGACAAGCTTAAGTCAAAGTTCCAGTCCTAAGAGGATTATCTCGTGTTCGAGAAGACATATTTTATGTATCATATGAGGAGAAAAACCTTGGAAGAAGCCAAAGCGAGCATCGTTGATATTGATGATTGCATCGCCAATGCCCGAGCATTGGAATTAATTACACGAGAATGACTCCCCGCTCAATCTGCCGCAACTGACTCTTCAAGCACTGGTTCCGAGTATTTGGGAACCGAGGAAGAAGCTGAAGAGAATGAAGATGAAGGCCCAGAACCTGTCCAATGGCTGATCCACCCACTTTTCTGGGGGGAGGGTGGAGGGGGTGTAGATGCCTCTCTTCCTCGAGTTCCGGTGGGGATAATGTTTATATTGTTTCTTCTTTTATTTTGTTTTCTTCTTTTGTATTTTTGTACTTATGCTGTTTGGTATTTTGATAAATGAAAAAAGACTTTTGCTTAAGTATTGCGCAAAGTTTGTTCTTTTTGCGTCGAATTAAATAAGGCTTCGGGTGTATTTTTGTCTGATAACATTTTGTTCCCTGCATAAACTCTTCCAGGATCAACTATTTACTATGAGGGTTTCATAATATAGGACCCTCTTATGTTTACGATGCTCTTGAAAATGACGTCTCCTGTTCATTTCGGCACTAGCATTTGAAGTTTTTTGTTAACTTTCAAATGATAAAATCAACTCATCGTTTGGATAAGAAACAAGATAAAAATAAAAGAAATTTATTTTATTTCTTCTTTCTTCAAAAGTACACAAGCATTGGTTTGCTAAAAATAAAATTCCAACATACATGGCTAAGTTGTACAACTTATTTCTTCGGGGCTGGCCATGTAGTCCCCGGTCCCGATGAGACATTATCGTTCCCGGTTCTCACAGTCCCATTTTTCATGGCAATCTTGTTGCCGTATGTTATACTATTCCCCCTAGTGTTTGAATGCGAAGTATGCAAATTGGAACACTGGAAGTCTTGCTTCGTTGGGTGAAACACTTATGAATGGTTGAATAATCTTTAGTTCGATGGCAAGCTTAGCTTCCCATTAGGAACTTGCCATCGAGCCAAAGATTATTTAACCATCCTGTAGGGGTTTATCGTTTCAATGCCTTGTCATTTAAAGGTCTTTATTGATGTCGCTCCTCTTGTAGTATGATTTTTCCGTTGTTGCCTCGTTAAAAACCTTGCCAGAAAAACCTGATTGGGATAAAAACTGATCGAAGGGAAAAACAGTGCAGTAGATACTTTCAGTATTGATAGCATCCATCAGCAATAATACCTTCTAAGGTGAGTTATGTTCCAATTGCTGGGCAATTTTACTCCATCTTGATTTTTCAGCTCGTACGATCCTTTATCTATGGCAGCCGAAACCTGGTAGGGACCTTCCCATATCGGACCCAACTTCCCAGTATTGATTTCCTGAGTGACCTGAGTCACTTTCCTCAAAACCAGATCCCCGTCTTTGAAGTAACGAAGATTGGCTCTCCGATTATAATATCTTTCCATCCTTTGCTTCTGAGCCATCATCCTTACATGTGCCAAGTCCCTACTTTCATCAAGCAGATCTAGTTTTACCAGCAATGCCTCGTTATTTGTTTCTTTGTTGGCTCGGGCAAACCGTAAAGTTGGTTCCTCTAGTTTCATCGGGATCAGAGTTTCCGCGCCATATACGAGAGAGAAAGGCGTCTCTTCCATGCTTTATTTTGCCGTTTACCGGTATGCCCATAGCACTCCTTGTAATTCTTTGGGCCACTTCCCTGTAATAGATTCTAACCTCTCTTGTAGGTTTTGGATAATCACCTTATTGGTTGACTCCGCCTGTCCATTAGTGCTCGGATGGTATGGTGAGGAGGTAATTCTTTTGATTTTCAGATCTTAGAGAAGTTTTGTGACTTTGGAGCCTAAGAATTGTGGTCCGTTTGCAGGCAATCTCCTTCGGTATTCCGAACCGGCAAATTATGTGTTCCAATAGGAAGTCAATCACTTCGTGCTTATTAATTTTTTGGAAAGGACCTGCTTCAACCCATTTAGTGAAATAATCGGTTAAAATTAAAAGAAATTTTAACTTTCCGGGACCTGGTTGCAGTGGACCGACTATATCCATCCCTCATTTCATGAATGGCCACAGGGACAGTACCAAATGCAAGAGTTCCACCAGCTAGTATACCAACTGTGCATAGCATTGGCATATTTCAAATTTTGGAACGACCGTCTTTGCGCCTTGTTACATCTAAGGCCAATAGTATCCTACTATAACCAGCTTTAGTACCAATGAATCTGCACCAAAATAGTTTTCGCAAATCCATTCATGGACTTCTTTCATCACATAGTTCGCTTCCTAAGCTCCTAGTATGATCTCCCATACAATTTCCCTTTCATAAGGCAGTAACGAGCCGCTTTGGTACTGTCACGCCCCAAAATCGAGGAGCACGACCGGCGCTCAACCGAGTGAACCCGACCGAGCAAGCCTCTTAGATTTGTTTCTACCCGAACTCATCCATGAATAAAGTTAATACATATTTTCGTTAATCAAACAATAAAGTGGTCATGTCTGCAATACCAATTTCTTACCATTAGTTACTTCATTTTAAAGTCTCAAATTTCACACACATGTTTCATATTCTGAAGTGGAAATAGTAATTCAAATACAACATAACTGGTTTGACTTCCCCAACACCAATATACAACCTACACTATGTCTACGGAGCCTCTAATAGATACAAAAGAGTACTATGATAATGCCGGCAACAAGGCCCTGGCTATACCTCAAATACAATACACGAGGAACAAAAGATACATGACCTCAAAATGAAGTGGGTCTCACCAAGTCTGCCGGGAAGAGAGTGTACCACTATCACTGATCAGTGTGTCTTGCTGTGGAACCACCTGCATCCATTGAAGATGCATCGCCCTCAGAAAAGGGACGTTAGTACATATGGAATAGTACTAGTA
This sequence comes from Nicotiana otophora, assembly GCA_000715115.1. Classification (NCBI taxonomy): domain Eukaryota; kingdom Viridiplantae; phylum Streptophyta; class Magnoliopsida; order Solanales; family Solanaceae; genus Nicotiana; species Nicotiana otophora. Next base: position 187,777 of record AWOL01S0000213.1, on the reverse strand, counting down.
TGAATAACAAAACACCTTCTCAATAAAATGGTAAATAATACAAACTAGAATAAACATAATATCAATGGAAACCTTAAACAACATCAAAGCACAAATTAGGATCAAGACAGTGTTCAAATTAATTTTCATATCTTACGTTGGGAGATGTTTAGTACCAATAATGTCACCTTTCACAATACCAATATTCACATCACTAATACCACCGTACTTGTAGCACAGAGTCCGATCACGACCCGATCGGCTAGGCCATCTCATTAGAGACATCAACCACAATCATAATTTCCAGCACAATCACCACCATGTGTGCGGCATGGCATCCGATCACGATCCAATCGGCTAGGCCGTCTCATTCGAGGCATCAACCTTTTTATATCAGTCATCTCATTTCATACTTCTCTCACATCTTTTCATTTCATTAGCACTAGTGGCCACAATTATAAAATCACTCTTGGCACATTAGCCGTATATAGTATTTCATGCCCACCTTTTTCACTTTCTAACATCTTCATCATCAACAACATCAACAACAATTCAAATCAAGATATGTAGTACTTAAGTGAGCAATTAAGAGTCTAAGGTACATAGAGATTCTTCGCAAAATTTGGCATAATAGCTTTCGTTTGAACTTGACTTGAAGTCGAACATTTTTAATGCACAGTCCATATTTTGAACACATCCTCAATTGATAACATAATATAAATAAAGCATTTGGCATACTTATTGAACATATATCTTTCAACACAATCTTACTCGGAATAGCCAATTTTATAATGAACCACTCAGGACTTACATAAATTACATGAATATCGTGGGATTCAATTCTAAGAGAAGAGTTTAGACAACATACCTCAATGGAGCTTCCTTAAATTCTAAAATGTTCCGAAATTCTTAGAAACTTCAATCTATTTTAGAAATATAACAAATTGAACCAAAATTAGGAAGATGATCATGGTTCTAGCTCATTTGAGTATTTTATCAAACACTAGGTGTGCATTAAGGTTTCAAAGTCCCTTTTATGGAGGATTCCATCATCCCACAACCCATTCTTTATCATTTTTAGCTCAACAATTTTCCTACACCCCTTGATAGCACATGCATGCAAAATAACCAACTTCCATGCCCAAATAGTATTTTACAAATTACCCAATTCTAGATGAAATTCGAGATGGAGGGTTAGGGTGTAGAATCCTACCTCTAGGATGAATACCTTGTGAGTTTTCCTTGTTAATACTCCAAAATTTGAGCAAAGATTGATGAAAATTTAGCCTAGGGCTTCCTCTCTCTCTCTAAGACATTCTCCTTTCTCTCTAAAACATCAGATTTTAGCCCTAAATGGTACAAAATCGTCTATTTGACGAAGTAGGGTCGGGTTATAAAAATCTAAAAATGTTGCCCCGGAATAGGATCTGCGGTCGCATATGCGATCACATAATGTTTATGCGTTCCGCAAAATGGCCCAGGAAATGGCCCTCAGAAATTGGGCTAGTCTGCCTCACTTTGTGGCAGTTATGCGGTCCGTAGACCAGTTTTGCGATCGCACAATGCGCCGCAGACCTGTTCTGCGGTCGCATAACGCGCCGCAGAACCTCCTTCCGCAAAATCCTAAGGCTGATTATACGATCAAAGTGTGGCCCGCGAAATGGTTATGCGGTCGCATAATTAGCCGCAAAATTGACATCAAAATTGGCCCAAATAGCTGCCTTACTCTGTGGCCATTATGCGGTCCGCAGAGTGATTCTGCGGCCGCATAGTGGGCCGCAGAAGTGCATTTCTTATGCCCAAATTGTTTCTTTACTTTCCGGTGCATTGTTTAACCCAAAAAGTCCGAGCCGTGGCGAGAATTTATACAATGCTCAAACCGTAAGCCCAATTCGGCTGATTTTTCCTTTGCAACATTTTATGGGGCCTTACATTCTCCCCCACTTAGGATCATTCGTCCTCGAATGAGGGTCAAAATCTGCTATTAGCATCAAATGTGGCCTAACTGTTAATTCTCACTCACCAGTAGTTTTAAAATTTGACTAACTCCCTAAATTTCCAAATATTTTGCTAGAGTCTCCCCTGTAACTGATCCTATCCACCTGTCAGAGAATCCCAGAAATCAATCCTAACAACATATACATAATCCGATGATGCAATATAACATAAGAACAACACCAACCGTGGCCTCAGAAGCAATATTGGTTTTTACCAGAAATGGAACACCCTTAACATCAACTGTATAATGATACATAATTCATAGGAAGTAACTCTTTGAATTTTCATAGATCACAACTTTGTAAATACATAGCTATTCAAACAAGTAAGGATACTTTTTCTTCATTTCTTCCCCGGCCTCCCAAGTAGCCTCTTCAACCCGTTGGTTTCGCCATAGTTCTTTCACGGATGTAATTTCTTTATTTCTCAACTTTCGTACTTGCCGATCAATAATAGAAACTGGAATCTCTTCATAAGTTAATTCCTCATTAACCTCAATAGTCTCAACCGGAATAATGAGTGTCGGGTGTCACGACCCAAACCGATAGGCCGCGACGGATACCCGGTACCTTACTCAACCGAGTACCAACATAATGTATCTTTTCATATCATACTATCATAGATAACTAAGCCAGAGAGGCTTCCATGAGATAAGTAGAATACAACATAAAATACCAACTTATACATAAGACATATGGGCCTATAAGACCAATGTGATCCATTATATACTTAAAACATAGGCCGACAAGGCCATACAAGTATCCGTATACATGACATATGTCTACAAGCCTCTAAGAGTGCATAATATCATAAAGTTTGGGACAGAGCCCCGCCATACCAATCAACACATATCCTAATCATACTGACCAAACAACAACTCCAGAGCAAATTGAGCGCACCAACATCTTTCGCTGAGCTGATAGCTTACTTGGAGGGCTCATAACTTGTCTATCGGGACCTGCAGGCATGAAACACAATGTCCCAAGGCAAAAGGGACGTCAGTACAAATAATGTACCGAGTATGTAAGGAATGGAATTAAGTAAATAATATACATGATAGAAACATAGAGTAAAAGATTCAACATGTAAATCTGAATAACTTTGTGAATCATTGATATTTACAATGCCATGCATATGCATATAAATATCATACCATGCATAGGTATATGCGTTCATAATATCATCAAGCCTCTGAGGGCATCCCATCATATCATCTCGGCCACTGTAGGCAAATCATCAACGTATACCAGCTGATCAGGTGGTGGTGCGTATATAACGCCGTAATATTTTCCATATCCCATATACATATATATACATATATATATACGCGTATATAACACCATCTGGTCATGGGTCAATGTGCATGTATAAATGCATGAAATGCATATGAAACACGTAAATAAGATTTCTTTTATCATAAAAATAATATGCCTGTCGGATAAACTTTATCAAATATATATTTTTCTGAGACCCATGAACAGCACATATAATAATAATTCACATGGGGAATCAAGAATATAGACACCCCTAGTATTTCTATGAATATAGTCATTTATGAAAGTTACGTATTTTGCTCGTTCCATTTGTATTATTTGGATCATGCCAAAAAGAAAGAAGAGATAGCCTTAACATACCTGGAGTAGGGAAAATCTGTATGACATTCTAGAGAAGGATTGCACCGTACTCCCTTAAAATTGTAAAATCTCACGTTGCTAAGTATTAAATAGTCTTGTAGGGGATTTGATTGTAGCAAATCACGTAGGCAATGTTTATGAAACGTGAATCTTGCATCTTCTAATCTTAAGGAGATAAGAAAGGCTTTTGTTGTGCTAATCATGTTACCATGGAAAAATTTGCATCAATCTCTCTTAAATGAATTAGAGATCTTATACCTTAATAAGGTAAGAAATCTCTTAGAATGTTGTGCTTGAACTCCATCCGTAAGAAGCTATCTTAGCAAGTCTTAGCATACTCTTTTAATAAAGTAAGAGATCAAGTCTTAAAGTTACATGATGTGGGCCCCACTTTGATGATGACATGGACACAAATACGCTCTTAAAATGCCACATTGTAATGAGAGTTAAGAGTCATTTTCTTTGTCTTAGCTTTCTGCCACGTTGGGTTCAAAGATTTATCCAAAGGATCTTAATATATTATCCACCAATTTATTAATAACTTGTAAATCCCCCATTAACCAATACCCCACATAATTAAGAATTATCTCAAAATCCTTAAAATATTAATCACTTTTAATACACTTTGTACACCTTACTATCATGGTCATGTGGTACCTTGTATGGTATTAGTCCATAAATACCGGGTATTTTAGCTCGGGCCGTATTTTATCCCAAAATGTCAAACTTCGACGAAAATCATTTTCTTTGATTTTCTTACCCTCTCACCTTCACGAATTTACTAATTACTTGTTTCAAATAGTATAATGCTTATAATCTTAAAATAATCTCATTCCCGAACTTACGCCGATTAACTTATGACGAAACTTTAACGTACGAAACATGTGAGATGTAATATCTTATTTCCAAGCTTTCATCAATTTACTTATGGCGTACTTTTACGAACGAAAAGATGGGGTGTAATATTGGGTCTCCAACTACTTTCTTTAACATAGACACATGAAACACCGGGTGCACTAATGACATCTCAGGTGGTAGCTCAAGCTTGTACGCCACCTTACCGATCCTCTGAATGATTCTATACGGTCCGACATACCTCAGACTCAATTTCCCTTTCTTACCAAATCGCATTACACCTTTCTTGGGGGAAACCTTCAAGAATACCCAATCATCTTCTTTGAACTCTAAATCCTTACGACGAACATTTGAATAGGACTTCTGACGACTCTGAGCAGTCTTCAATCGCTCCTTAATGATTTTAACTTTTTCCATAGCCTGATGCACGAGGTCTGGCCCTATCAACTCTGCTTCCCAAATTTCGAACCATCCAATGAGAGATCTACATCTCCTTCCATATAAATCCTCGAACGGTGCCATATGAATGCTAGCATGATAACTATTGTTGTAGGTAAATTCTATGAGTGGCAAATGATCATCCCATCTACCTTTGAAGTCTAGAACACAAGCGCGCAATATATCCTCGAGCGTCTGAATAGTCCGCTCTGCATGCCCGTCCGTCTGTGGGTGAAAAGATGTACTAAGATTCACCTGAGTACCCAAACCTTGCTGAAATATCTTTCAAAAATTAGCAGTGAATTGTACTCCCCGATCAGAAATGATGGAAATTGGAGTGCCATGCAACCTGACTATTTCTTTGATATACAACTAAGCATACTGTTCCGCTATGTCGGTAGAATTAACCGGCAAAAAGTGTGCTGATTTCGTGAGTAGATCCACAATCACCCAAATTGAGTCAAACTTGCGCGGAGTGCACGGTAGTCCTACCACAAAGTCCATATTAATCATTTCCCACTTCCACATTGGAATTTCTATGTTCTGTGTCAACCCACCGGGCCTTTGGTGTTCAACCTTTACATGTTGGCAATTTGGACATCTCGCCACAAAGTCCGCTACATTCTCTTCATATCATTCCACCAATAGACTTCCTTAAGATCATGATACATTTTTGTAGAACCCGGATGCACGAAATACCTAGAAGTGTGAGCTTCAGTCATAATTCTTTCCCGGAGACCATCTACATTTGGAGCACATAGACGCCCTTAGTACCTTAGTGTACCATCACCCATGCCAAGAGAAAATGCCATGGTCTTATGTTTATGAATCCCCTCTTTCAATTGTGCCAACCATGAATCGTTGTATTGCTTCTCCTTAACTTTCACCACAAGTGATGATTCAACCCTATTTTGCACAATCACCCCTCCTTCGCTAGAGTCCGCATGACAAATTCCCAAACTAGACAATCAGTGAACTTCCTTGGCCAATGGTCTTTGATATGCCTCCAAGTGTGCTAAATTACCCATAAATTTCTGGCTAAGAGCATCCGCCACAACATTAGCCTTCCCCGGATGATATAGAATGTCAATGTCGTAGTCCTTGAGTAACTCAAGCCATCTTCTCTGCCTCAGATTCAATTCCTTCTGCTTGAAAATATATTGAAGGCTCTTATGATCCATGAATATATCTACATGGACCCCACATCAATAATGACGCCAAATTTTCAATGCAAATACCACTGCCGCAAGTTCTAAATCATGTGTTGGATAGTTCTTTTCGTGATTCTTGAGATGACTAGAAGCATAAGCTATAACCTTGCCATGTTGCATTAATACACATCCAAGCCCGATTCTTGAAGCATAACAATATACCACAAATCCATCTATACCCTCTGGTAGGGTCAACACCAGTGCCGTAGTCAATCTTGCTTTCAATTCCTGGAAAGTCCTTTCACATGCATCTGGCCATTGGGACTTAATTGCCTTCTACTTCAATTCGGCACCATGAAACATTATTTTTCCTTTGAAAATTTTACGGGGCCTTACAGGTTCGTAGTTCCCGGGACGTCTTCGGGCAATTTGCCATGCCAAAGATATTTGATGAACTCATTCCTCCAGTCCCAGACTAGGTTGGTTGTATTTACTTCACAATAGCCGTCCACATCCAGTACCGTGCATAACTTGAATGACAGTACCGAAGTCAGACCCTTTCATCTCCGTGGACGACCCCAAATTAGCCAATGCATCTGCTTTTATGTTCTCTTCTCTCGGGATATGTGTGATCGACAGCTCCTAGAATCGTGCAAGCAATATCTTAACTTTAATCACATACTATTGCATGTATTCTTCCTTTGTGTCAAAAGTCCCGTACACTTGGTTTACTACCAACTGGGAATCACACTTGATCTCTATGACCTCGGAGTCAAGTCCCCCGGCCAGTTCGAGTCCTGTAACCAAAGCCTCATATTCAACTTCAGTGTTAGTTAAAGGAACTATTTTAATGTCCTGCCTCAAGGTTTCCCCTAAGGGCGTGATTAGTATCACGCTGAGCCAGGACCTTATTACGTTGGAAGCTCCATCCGTAAACAAGGTCCAAACTCGTGATGTCATTTCCGACACCATCACCACTTCTTTAGCGGCCAGGGACATTAACCCGGGTCTGAAATCGGCCTGGACCTGTGACTTTTTGAGGTGCGAATAGCGAGTCTCAGCTCCTGACAAGATTTTACTAACATAATAGATAGGAAATTGCATACTTTTATTTTCCCGGATTAAAACGACACTTACCACTACCTCCGAGATAACTAGGTATATCAGTAATTGTTCACCTTTCCCCGGTTTTGATAATAGCGGGGGGCTTGATAGGTAGCATTTCGGGTCTTTCAAGGCTTGTTGATGTTCCGGGCTCCATTTGAAATTGTTCTTCTTCTTCAAAAGTGAGAAGAAGTGATGACATTGTTCCAAGGATCGAGAGATGAACCTGCTTATAGCGGCCAATCTTCTGGTGAGCCTCTATACTTCTTTTATGCTCGTTAGCTGGTCTAGGATGTCTTCGATGACTTTAATTTTATCGGGATTCACCTTGATCCCTCGTTGTGAGTCAAGGAATCCCAAGAACTTACCGGAGCCGACCCCGAACACGCATGTCTCTGGGTTGAGCTTCATGTTATGTTTTCTCAAGATATCGAAGGTTTCTTGGAGGTGTTGATCGCCTCCATTCAAAGACTTGGCCAACATGTCATCAATATATATCTCCATTGTTTTACCTATTTACTTCTCGAACATCTTGTTCACGAGCCTTTGATAAGTGGTTCCGGCATTTTTAAGCCCACATGGCATCACATTATAGCAATATGTGCCAAAGTTCATTATGAATGATGTTTTTCCTAATCCTCCAAGTTCATCTTGATTTGATTGTAACTGGAGTACGCATAGAGGAAACTCATAAACTCATGCTCGGCCATTGCATCAATCATTTGATCAATGTTTGGCAATGAGAACGAGTCTTTAGGGCATGCCTTATTCAAGTCTTTATAATCTACGCACATTCTAAATTTGTTATATTTCTTTGGAATCACAACTGCATTAGCTAACCATTCGGGATACTTTACCTCCCAAATTAAACCGATGTTGAGTAGTCGAGTTACCTCTTCTTTAACAAACATATATCTGACCTCGATTATCGGGCATTTCTTTTGCCTCACCGGTGGGAAATTTGGATCCAAGCTTAGCTTATGCACGACCACCTCTAACGGGATACCTGTCATATCTAAGTGCGACCATGCAAAACAATCAACGTTAGCTTTAAGGAAGTTAATAACATGAACTCGGGATTGAGTCCTGTTCCCAAGTGAAACTTCCTTTCCAAGAAATCATCGAATAAAGCCACTTGTTCGAGTTGTTCTGCAGTAGACCTCATTGTATCTGTCTCCTACGGTAATTGAAAGTATCTCGGCACCTTGTAGGATTAAGACGTCTCCTTGCCTTCGTCTCCATTGGTTAGGCGAGAAGGCGTCTTCCGATAATTCCTATTTTCTGGGTTCCTTTCCTTTGCTGCTGGAAACCGATACTGCGTTCATTTCTCTTAAAGCTAGTTGACCTCCTCTTATCCGCTAGATTCCCTCTGGGGTCGGGAATTTCAACAATTGATGATACGTTGAGGGCACGACCTTCATCTCATGTAACCAGGGTCTTCAGAGGATTATATTGTAGCCTATGTCGCCGTACACCACTTTAAATAAGGTGGTCTTCGTTACCCCTTCGGCGTTCGTGGGAATCCAAATCTTCCCTAGGGTTGTCACACTTGCCATGTTGAACTCGTTGAGGGGATTTCTGTAGGAATGATCCTTCCGGTTAACTTTGCTTGCTCCAGTACTCTCCATTGAATGATGTTGGCTGAGCTTTTTGGGTCAACCAAACCATGCTTAATCGTAAAATCTAAGACATTTAGAGAGATTACCAGAGCATCGTTATGTGGAAGGAGAAGTCTGTCAGCGTCTTCCTTCGTGGAGGTGCTATCTTCTTCGGCAACCTCTGGGAGTCTTTTACTGTGAGTCACTGAAACCTTTGTCTTCTTGGCCTCCGAGAAGGTTACACTGTTTATTTCAATCACTCCGAAAATCATGTTGATAGTCAATCAAGGAGGATATTCTGCTATCTTTGAAGGTTTCGCATTATCCCGGCTACGGTCTTAATTGTTCTTGGCCCGGTCGCTCAAGAATTCCCTGAGTTGGCCGTTCTTTAACAATGTCGCCACCTCTTCCCAAAGATCCCAACAGTATCCGGTTCTGTGGCCGTGAGTCCCATGATATTCACACCATAAGTTAGGGTCCCTCTGGATGGGATCAGATCTAATTGACTTCGGGAACCGTGCCTCTTTGATATCCCTCATCACCTATACTAGCTCCACTATGCTGATGTGGGCATGGCACCTCTTAGAGACTAGGATTCTTTTTATCTTTTTTCATAAAGTTTTGCACTTTTCTTTTGTTAAGTGCTCTATTGAAAATCTGAAAAGTCAATTTTAAATGTCATCTAAACTAAAAAGATCATTTTTAAAAGTTGTACAAAATATTCGAGGAAACGAAAGATGAAAAGTACCTTTAATTTTCTCCGAACAGTTAAATCCATTAACAAGCAGTAACTATTAGTAAGGAAGAACAAATATAAGTAACATAAACATTGAACGAGCAGCAAACACCCAGATTACTATTATTTACTCGTAAAACGGTACATTTGAATTTGTTACGTGATTTATAGACAAACAAACTGATTTGATCCAAAAATGATAAATAAATAAGATTAAAAATAAGACTCATAGGTTAAAATCAAAGGAAATGACAAGCTTGGCTCCGTGAGCGATGCCTCAAGGGACATAAATAAGAACAATGCAAAAGTGCTATCCATTGGCAAACTTTCGATCTGCTCACGTTGATCATGCTCCCTTCGGGGTTTATTCGATGCAACTGCAGTTGCTGTTCCCCATACTGGTTATTATTTTATTTCCTTTCTACATGTCTTCGGTCCCATGTGTCATGCTACCATTTGATCATTTAATATAAATCAATTTTACCTTATACAAATAGTCCCCCTGCTTTCCGGTGGCACATCTTTGTGTCATCGATAATTTAGTGAAGAATCCTTTCTTGGTGGGAAATCTTCTGAAATACTTCTAAATAGACTCTGACGTTTGAATAAACGCACGTCTTCGCGCATTTAATACCCCGAATACGTGTTGCCCCATGATTCAATAGTATGAGCTAGAACCATGATCATCCTCCTAATTTTGATTCAATTTGTTACGTTTTCAAAATAGATTGAAGTTGCTAAGATTTCCGGAATATTTTAGAGTGTAAGGACGCTCAATTGAGGTATGTTGGCTAAACTTTATCTCTTAGAATCGAATTCTATAATGTCCCCGTGAGTTTAAAGGTGTGGGTTGCGCATTAAAATGTTATGGCTTTGAATCGTATTTCAAATGAAAGCTAGTATGCCAAATTGTGTGAGAAAATCTCAATATTCTTAAGACTCTTAATTTCCCATATGTGTACCTAAAGTCTTGATTGAAAATGTCTTACTGTTGATAATCTATAAAGATAGTTGGAAATGAAATAATTGAATTGGGGGGTATAGTGTGTGGCCAACGTGCCAAGAATTTAAGTTATGATTGTGGCTAGTAGTGCAAATGATTTGAGAGGATGCGATAAAGAATATGAAATGAGCCTCGACTTAATTGTTTAAAAATGATTTCGAAAATAGATTTGCCTAAAAGTTATTGTACTCCATTCATGCACATAATTGGCTGCTTTAACTAATGCTTTGCTTTATAAATATATGCAGTGTGATTCGAGTTCTTACATACTCAAGTGTTGAAATTGTATATTGTCATTTCTAGGAAGGAGTATTACAAGAATAAATGATGTATTGATTGCTTATGATTTTGATGTGTGCTTGTATTGCTGGTCGGTATACCCCATTATTTGGGAAGAAACCTTTGTGTTTAAAGTTCCCATTACTAATAAATTTGAGTTATATGATTGCTGAAATATTCTATATGTTGATAATGGACGATGATTTTTGAAATTGAAAGAGGGAAAAGTGTGGAATATGAAATACGACCACCGTGCCAGGAATAAAGAATCTTGTGAATGGACAAATAAGACAAGGAAATATTATTGTTGTGAGTGTTTGGAAATACTAATATGAATTTATACAATGTGAAAGATGTTGAGGTGAGTACAATTGTATTTATGTTACCTTTGTGTGCAAATCAAATCAAAAATGATTTTGGGAGCATCATTAGCAAAACTGAGGAAGGGTGGGTCATAAGGCCCACACTTGAAACTAGGTGTAGGGGTGGATTATGATTATTCCCCTTATTTGGGATGAAATTTAAATATTGGAAGAAATTGTGATATTATTCCCCTTAATTGGGATGAAACTAGTAATAATTGTGGATTGGAAAAAGTCAACCCACACGACATATGTGGGAAGGTGGCCTAGCTAATCGGGTGGAGACCGGACGCCATGTTGCGCACATGGTGGTACTACTCTTGGTAACGACTTTCTTTTGCATCACTCGTCAAACCACATTGTTCGTGGGGAGATGGCCTAGCTGATCGGGCGTGATTGGACTTCGTGCTAACAAAGACGGTGGCATATCGGTGCTAATGATCTCACAACAAAAATTATATATGAAGTTCGTATTTTGAAAATTATTATATTTTAACTGGATATTTGGATATTGTTGATTGCGACTTGCTGTTTCTATGTGTTGTCTTTTTTTATATGGTCATTCTATTTTGAAAGAGGACTTTTAGCTTTACATACTAGTATTATTCGATAGTACTAACGTCCCTTTTGCCGGGGGCGCTGCATCTTTAATGGATGTAGGTGGATCCACATCAGGCGGCATTGATCTGTGATATCGGTACACTTTCTTCAGCTGACTTGGTGAGCCCTACTTCATTTTGGGGTCATGTATTTTTTGTTTCTCATATACTGTGTTTTGCGGTATAACCGGGGCTTTGTTGCCGGTACTTACATATTACTTTTCTATTGTACTTAGAGGCTTCGTAAAAAGGTTTTGGGTTGTGGTTGATGTTGGGAATTGAACTAGAAATGTTGGTATTTGGAAATCATGTTTTTCATTAATTCTATAAACTCGTAATATTTTGAAAATTATGAATGAAGCTGCTAATGGGAATGATAAGGAAGTTGTTAATAAAATCTTTTCAGTGTTTGATTAATGGAGTACATCTCCTCTTTATCCATGGATGAGTTTGGGTGGAAAGAAAATCTAACAGGCTTGCTCGACCGGGTTCTCTCGGTTGAGTGTCGGTCACGCTCCTCGAGTTTGGGGCATGACAGATATATTACATAGGTTATTAACTAGAATCACATGACTTGAACCTCGTCACTACTTCACTGAGGTTTAGTCTTGATACTTACTAGGTATCGACCATGGTGTACTCATACTACATGACTGCAAATTTGTGTGTAGATGTAGGTGTTGGGAGCAGTGTATCTAGGCAGTGAGAGCTTATTGACTATGAGGATTCAAGGTAGAGCTGCGTTGACTGTCGCATTCCCTTGGAGTCCTATCCTTAAATTTATACTGTCATTTTTATATCCGAACAATATTGTATATTTGAGATAATATTATGTTTTTAGTTGGAGCTCATAGGTTCTACGAGTGACGAGCAAGTTTAGTAGAGTCTTGTGGATCGAAATAGATACGTTTGTACTTATCTTCGAGAGGCTACCGAACTGTTAGGAAACATCATCTTCTTTCTTTCTTTCTTTGTCGTGTAGATTTGTTTATTCCTAGTTTGAATCATTACCCTTCTATTCTTTCATAGATGGTGAGGACACACTCCACCAGATCAGCTTAGCATACACAAGCAACCTTTGCTAGAGCCGCGAGAGGTTGAGGTCGAGGCCGAGGTAGAGGCCAAGGAGGGGTATGTGCTACAACTAGAGCACCTGCTAGAATAACAGTTGTGGAGCCTCCAACAACTCCAGTAGAGGATCATGAGCCTGAGCACGTTGAATGTGTACATGAGCAACCTATTGCTATGCCAGGGCTCTAGGAGACCTTGATTCATGAGTATGTTCGGGAGTTTGGCCCATGCAGGGTTAATTTCAGTTGCACTAGCTACTTCACAGGATGGGAGAGGAGCTCAGACTCCTATCGCCTGTACACTAGAGCAGCCGACTCATGCTTATCACACACCAGGTGTTATGCTGGTACAACTAGTAGTTGCAATTCAATCTGAGGTAGGGCCAGTTGTGTCATAGAGGGAAAGAGGAGTTTGGAGAGGCTTCAGAAGTTCCATCCTCCCCAGTTCAGTAGAGGGGATTTTGAGGATGCACAAGGTTTCTTAGATCAGTGTCATATCATTCTACATACTATGGGTTTGGTGGAGGCGAGCGGGGTCGACCTTACTACTTTTTGACTGACGGGTCGACATACAAATGATGACAGATGTATGCATAGAGTAGACGTGTGAGGCGAGCAGACCAGCTGGCGCAATACCACTTACTTAGTCCCAGTTCTCTGATCTTTTCTTGAGGGAGTTTATTCCACAGACCTATAGGGACGAGTTGCGCAGCAAGTTTGAGCAATTGTGCCAAGGGGTATGACTGTGTCCGAGTATGCTATGAGGTTAATAAAGTTATCTCTACATGCACCTGCCTTGGTTTCCAATGATAGAGAGAGAGATTTCGTAGGTTTATTGAAGGACTCACCTACAACCTCATATTTGGGATGGCAAGAAAGTTAGAGACTGAGACTCCATTCCATCGGGTTGTGGATATTGCTAGGAGGTTAAAGTGTATTCGCTATCAGGAGAGAGAGGATAGGGAGGATAAAAAACCTTGTGGTTTTGAAGGATTTTGATGGATCCTACTACGGGGGTAAGTTCTGTCATGGCAAAGGTCATATTAGTCAACCAGTTCAGTCCGCACTTTAGGATAGCTGTAGTGCTCTAGTTAGTCAGGGACCCTATGGTACTCATATCGGACATCCATATTTTACTTCACCTTCTTCACGAGGTTCCTATAGCAGTTATTCTAGTCACTCGGTGCAGACTCAGTACCAGCAGCCATGCCCGCAGAGGGATTGTTTTGAGTGTGGTGATACTAGGCACATTATGAGAGATTGTCCTAGACTTTGGAGGGGCGGACCTCAGTAGGGTACTTAAGCTATGGTTTCCGCTCCAGTTTCTACTCACCCGCACAACCAGCTAGAGATGGAGGAAAGGTGGTTAGAGGACGTCTTAGAAGGGGAGGTCAGGCCCGTTGTTATTCTTTCCCTGGTAGGACTGAGGCCATTACATCTGATGTTGTCATTACAAGTATTGTTTTGGTCTGTCAAAGAGATGCATCAATTTTATTTGATTCGGGTTCTACTTATTCGTATGTATCATCCTATTTTGCTTTATATTTGTCGTAATTATCTAGATACTCCTATTTATGTGTCTACACTCGTTGGGGAATCTATTGTGGTGGACCGTGCCTATCGTACTTGTTTGGTCACTATTGGGGGCTATGCGACTAGGGCTGATCTTTTGTTGCTTAATATGGTGGATTCCCATGTGATTTTGGGTATGGATTGGTTATTTTTGTATCATGCTATTTTTTATTGTCACGCTAAGAAGATGATGTTGGCTATGCCGGGGTTGCCGAGGTTGGAGTGGAGAGGTTCTTTCGATCATGTTCCTAGTAAAGTGGTGTCCTTTCCGAAGGCTTAACATATGATTGATAAGGGGTGCTTGGTAAACTTGGCCTTTGTTAGGGATGTGAGTGCTGATATTCATACTGTTGATTCAATCCCATGGTGAGGGAGTGTTAGACGCGTTTCCAACAGACCTACCGGGCATGCCACCCGATAGGGATATTGATTTTGGTATTGACTTCGTGCCGGCACTCAGCCCATATCTATTCCACCGTACTGCATGGATCCAGCTGAGTTGAAGGAATTAAACGAATAGCTACAGGAACTGTTAGATAAAAGTTTCACTAGGCTGAGCGTTTCACCTTGGGGTGCTCTGGTTCTATTTGTGAAGAAGAAGGGCATTTCTATGAGAGTGTGCATTTACTACAAGCAACTGAACAAGGTTACTATCAAGAACAAGTATCCACTACCTCATATTGATGATTTATTTGATCGGTTTAAGGGTGTTAGGTATTCTCGAAGATTGACTTGAGATAAGGGTACCATCAGTTGAAGATACGGGCTTCAAATATTCCTAAGACGACTTTCAGGATTCGATATGGGCATTATGAGTTCTTGCTTATGTCTTTTGTGCTGACCAATGCCCTAGAAACTTTTATGCACTTGATGAACAACGTGTTTCAGACTTATTTAAATTCCTTCTTCATCGTGTTATTGATGATATATTGGTATACTCTCACAGCTTGGAGGAGCATGAGTAGTATTTGAGGATCGTGCTCTAAACTGTAAGGGAGATGAAGCTATATGCTAAGTTCTCCAAGTGCGAATTTTGGTTAGACTCTGTGGAAATTTTGGGTCAAAATCGAATTTTGAGGCGATTTAGAGTTTTCTCAAACCTTCTAGCGCTATTGAGATCCGAAGTTTTCTAGGTTTTATCGAGTATTATCACCGATTCATAGAGGGTTTCTTATCTATTACAGATCCATTGACCAGGTTGACTTAAAGGGGCGCCCTATTCAAGTGGTCTGACGAGTGTGAGGAGAGATTTTAGAACCTGGTTTTGCCAACGGCATCAGGTTCATATACAGCCTGCTGTGATGTATCTTGGGTTGGCATTCGGTGTGTATTGATGCAGGATGGTAGGGTGATTGCTTATGCTTCGCATGAGTTGAAGACCTACGAGAAGAGCTATCCAATGCACGATTTGGAGTTAGGAGCTATTGTACACGCGCTCAAGATTTGGAGGCATTATCTTTATAGTGTGTCCTATGAGGTGTATACGGATCAACGGAGTTTTCAAAACCTATTCAAATAGAAGGATATGATTTTGAGCCAACGGAAGTGGTTGGAGCTATTGAAAGACTATGATATCGCCATTTTTTATCAACCGGAAAAAGGCCAATGTAGTGGCCAATGCCTTGGTAAGAAGGCAGAGAACATGGGGAGTCTTTCTTTCATTCCATCTTGGGAGAGACCGTTAGCTTTGGATATTCAAGATTTGGCCAACAAGTTCGTGAGGTTGGATATTCCGAGCCTAGCAGGGTTCTTGCTTGTGTTGTATCACTGTTGTCCTTGTTTGAGCGCGTCAAGGCACATCAGTATGATGACCCCCACTTGCTTGTCCTTAAGGATGTAGTGCAACACGGTGATGCTAAGGAGGTGACTATTGGCGATGATTGGGTCTTGAGGCTTCAGGGACGGATAGGTGTGCCTAATGTGGATGGGTTGCGGGAGCTAATTCTTGAGGAGTCCTATAGTTTGCGGTATTCCATTCATCCGGATGTCGCAAAGATATACATTGATTTGAAGCAACATTATTGGTGGCGGAAGATAAAGAAAGACATTGTTGAGTATGTTTTATGGTGCTTGAAATGTCAGTAGGTTAAGTAGGAGCATTAGAGACCTCGTGGTTTGCTTTAGATGATAGATATACCAAAGTGGAAGTGGGAGAGTATCACTATGGATTTTGTGGTTGGGCTGCCACAGACCTTGAGGAGATTTGATGTTGTATGTGTCATAGTGGATAGACTGACCAAGTTTACACACTTCATTCTAGTCATGACTACCTACACTTCAAAGCAATTGGCTTGGATTTATCTTAGAGAGATTATTCGTGTGCATTGTGTGCCTGTGTCTATTATTTCGGATCGAGGCACTCTATTTACATCACATTTTTGTATACTCGTGCAAAGATAGTTGGGATTGAGTTGTGTACGACATTTCATCCCTAGACGGACAGACAGTCTAAGCATAGTATTCAGATCTTGGAGGACATGTTGTGAGTATGTGTCATTGATTTCGGGGGCTCGTGGGATCAATTTCTACCATTAATAGAGTTCGCCTATAGCTACAACTACCAGTCGAGTACCATATGTCTCCTTTTGAGGCCTTATATGGGAGGCGATGTCGTTATCTGATTGGTGATTTGAGCCGAGGGAGGATAGGTTGTTGGGCACTGACTCGGTTTGTCATGCTTTGGAGAAGGTAAAATTGATTCAAGAGCGGCTTCATACAACGCAGTCCAGGAAACAGAGTTATACTGATAGGAAGGCTCGTGATGTGGCATTCATGGTGGGTGATAGGGTTCTACTCAGAGTTTCGCCCATGAAGGGTGTGATGAGGTTCGGGAAGAAGGGCAAGTTTAGCGCTCAATATATTGGTCCTTTTAAGGTCTTACAGAGAGTTGGTGAGATGGCCTACAAACTTGCTTTGCCACCCAGCTTATCGAGAGATGGTAGGGTTCTTAACATGATAAAAAAGTTTATGTTATAATTTATTTTAGTCTTATGACATTCATGTGTTATGTTTTGAGGTCAAGCAAGTTGTGGAACAAAAGTCAATGAAAGTTATCACAAGTTACGTTCATAAGTTTTACTCAAATTTGGGTCAAATGTAACTGCACTTTTCTAGCAATATACATAGAGTTACTGGCTGTTCCACCCATAAAATTGAAGATCTATGAGTCTATTTTCTAACTAATTAAACCATTTGTCAAAACAACATCGGATTAGTGATATATATGCATTTTTCCAAGACTACACAGACAGCTAGGTGACAAGTACGTGTGTCGCCTACTTGCTTAAATGAGAGGAATAAATATGTCCAAAAAGGGGATATTTTGGGTCGGCCAATGAGCCCATTTAAGGGCTTAGCTCCTGAAAATATATAACACTCATTATATAGCAAAATAACAAGACATTAGCCCCTGCAAAAATCCTAACAAAATTGCACACAAACCCTAATTGGTTTTCTCTCCTTTTCAAGTTCTAGTTGGAGGAAAACCTAGGGTTTGAAGAACCAAGATAGGAGCTAAGATATTCAACAAATAAGTTAATTATACTTATCTCTTTCATCCATTTTTTCTGCTGTAAATGTATGCAAAATCGTTCTATAATTGTAATAACTCACGGGACGGTTGGAAGCCGTAAGTTCGAGTTATTCAACTTGTAGTGGACTGTTTTGTGGGTTGTTGTGTGTTGCTGTTGGATTGAGAGTTTTGCTACTGTTTTAGGGAGTTTTGGAGGAGAAATTGTGTGAGAAACAGCACATTAATGCAAGGTGGTGGGCTGGTCATTCATCATAGCATATTCGGGTTGTTTGACACTACTACGGTAGTCGTTTTGTGTATGAAGAGATTGGGGTGTGTTGGGCTGTTTTGTAGTATTTTGTGATGCATATAAGGTTGGAAAATAATGTATATATATTGTTATTATTGTGTTCTTGTGTAGTTGGTGTTGTCTCAAATTGTGAGGAAGTAAATATTATAGGGGAGATGCTGCCCGTTTTAATATAAAATAAGTCTATCGTTCGTTATGCGATAGTTGTACATTGCATAACTTAATGATAATATTATTATCGTTGTTGTAGATTATGGTGCGAAGAGACGAGTTCAACGTAGTTATTGGAAAGATTGTGATAAGGTATGTTAAGGCTAAACCCTTCCTTAATTTTGGCATGATGTTCTAACTATATGAATTTGATAACGAGACATAAAGAGAAGTTCATACTCCTAAATCTATGTACATTATCCTAGTCTCATAAGTTATAGTATTCTCCCTTATAGGAACTTTATATTCAGTTAAATATTATCTTCTTCCAGTCAAGAGAGCAGAGGGTCTATATATATATATATATAGTATTACAATATGTTTACCACCATCAAGCTATAATCGGCGGGCAGGCCCCTATTGGGCAACCTCTGATCAGATGGTAAGTTATATGCCGAGCCGACTGTGGCCGAGCGCCTATGAGCGAGCCTACTACGGCAGAGCAGTTACACGTTCCGAGCTTTATAGGTTCGGACAACTATTTTACTTACTATATTGAGAGAGTTGAGTCAGTATCAGCAGGTATGTATATCTCCAGATCATATTTGACTCCCAGTTACTTTTAGTTATTATATTATGAGATTAGTTTTAGCTTCCAGTTATTCTATTGCCTTATTTACTCGGTACATTATTTCGTTCTGACATCCCATTCATGGGGGCACTGCATTGCATGCATGCAGGTTTGGATAGACAGACTGGTAGACCTTCTCCGTAAGTGCTGTCCGTGATCAGCTTGATCGTTAACCTCTATGTCCTTCGGAGTTATTGGGTCTAGGTTTTTGAGTACATATTATGTTTATATGCATATATATTATGGGTAGGTCGGGGCCCTGTTCCGAGCACAATACATCCATAAGTAGAGGCTTGTAGACATATCCTGTCAGTTAGTGCAGTATGTTGGGCTTGTAGGTCTTGTATGTATATGTTTGTTGTTAACTCAACTGTAGTAGTTATGATAGCTTTGGCGGCCCAGCTTTATATTGATGTCCAGTTAGAGCTAGTTTCCGTTCAGTTTAATATTTTGTTTCACAAATTGTCTTGCAATGTGGCCCTATAGACAAAGTATGACATTGTATGTTCAGAGTCCCTCAGTCGCAAATTGGTACGCTAGGTTAAGTGAGGCACCGGGTGCCAGTCTCCACCCCCATGTTCGGGGTGTGACACCGTTGCATTAGATGCTGTCATTACAGGTATTATTCCGCTCTGTCATAGAGATGCATCAGTTTTATTTTATCCGAGCTCTACTTATTTGTATGTGTCTTCCTATTTTACTTCATATTTGGATATATCTCGTGATTCTCTGGATACTCCTATTTGTGTGTCTATACCCGTTGGGGATACTATTATGGTGGACCATGTCTATCGTACTTGTTTGGTCACTATTGGGGGCTACGAGACTAGGGTTGATCTTCTATTGCTTAATATGGTGGATTTCGATGTGATTCTAAGTATGAATTAGTTATATCCGTATCATGCTATTCATGATTGTCCTGCTAAGACTGTGACGTAGGCTATGCTGGGGTTGCCGAGGTTAGAGTGGAGAGATTCCTTGGGTCATGTTCCTAGTAGAGTGGTGTCCTTTCTGAAGGGTCAATAGATGGTTGAGAAGGGGTGCTCGGCGTACTTGTCCTTTGTTAGAGATGTAAGTGTTGATACTCCCACTGTTGATTCAGTCCCCATGGGGAGGAAGTTTCTAGATGTGGTTCCAGTTGACCTACCATGCATGCCACCCAATAAGGATATTGATATTGGTATTGACTTGGTGCCAGACACTCAAACCATATCTATTCCACCATACCACATGGCTCAAGATGAGATGAAGGAATTAAAGGAACAATGGCTGGAATTGTTAGATAAAGGTTTCATCAGGTCGAGTGTTTTGCCTTGGGGTGCTCTGGTTTTAATTGGTGAAGAAGAATGATGGTTCAATGGGAATGTGCATTGACTACAAGAAATTGAATAAGGTTACTATCAAGAACAAGTATCCACTGCTGCATATTGAGGATTAATGTGATTAGCTTCAAGGTGCTAGAGTACTCTCGAATATTGACTTGAGATCGGGATACCATCAGTTAAAGATTAGGGCTTCAGATATTCCTAAGACGGGTTTCAGGACCCGATATGGGCATTATGAGTTCTTCGTGATGTCTTTTGGGCTGACCAATGCCCCAGCAACTTTCATGCACTTGATGAACAGAGTGTTTCAGATTTATCTGGATTCCTTCGTCATCGTGTGTATTGATTATATATTGGTATATTCTCGCAGCCGGGAGGAGAATGAGCAGTATTTGAGGATCGTGCTCCATACTTCGAGGGAGATGAAGATATATGCTAAGTTCTCCAAGTGCAAGTTTTGGTTAGACTAGGTGGCATTTTAGGGTCATGTGGTGTCCAATGAGGGGATTAAAGTGGATTCAAAGAAGATTGAGGCGGTTCAAAGTTGGCCCAAACCTTCTACTGCTACTGAGATCCGAATTCTTCTAGGTTTGGCCGGGTATTATCACCGCTTTGTGGAGGATGTTTCATCTATTGCAGCTCTACTAACCAGGTTGACTTAGAAGGGTGCCCCATTCTGGTGGTCTGACGGGTGTGAGGAGAGCTTTCAGAAGCTCAAGATTACCTTGACTACAATTCCAGTTCTGGTTTTGCCATCGGCATCGGGTTTATATAAATTCTATTATGATGCTTCACGTGTGGGTATTGGATGTGTATTGATGCAGGATGGTAGGGTGATTGCTTAAGCTTCGCGTTATTTGAAGCCCCATGAGAAGAACTACCTAGTGCATGATTTGGAGTTAGCAGCTATTGTACACACGCTCAAGATTTGTAAGCATTATCTTTATTGCATGTATTGTAAAGTGTATATGGATCACCGATGTCTTCAACACCTATTCAAACTGAAGGATTTCAACTTGAGGCAATGGAGGTGGTTGGAGTTATTGAAAGATTGTGATATAACCATTCTTTATCATCTGGAAAAGGCCAATGTGGTGGCCGACGCCTTGAGTAGGAAGGCGGAGAGCATGGGGATTCTTGCTTTTGTTCCAGTTGGGGAGAGGTCGTTAGCTTTGGATGTTCACGCTTTGTCCAACAGGTTCGTGAGGTTGTATATTTCGGAGTCTAGAAGGGTTCTTGTTTGTGTTGTATCACAGTCGTCCTTGTTTGAGCGCATCAAGGTGCGTCAGTATGATGATCCCCACTTTCTTGTCCTTAAGGACGCAGTGCTGCACTGTGATACTAAGGAGGTGACAATTGGTGATGATGTGGTATTGAGGCTTCAGGGTAAAATTTGTGTGCCTAATGTGGATAGGTTGCGGGCTCTGATTCTTGAGGAGGCCCTTGTTTGCGGTATTACATTCATTCAAGTGCCGCGAAGATGTACCATGACTTGAACAACATTATTGGTGGTGGAGGATAAAGAAAATCATTGTTGAGTATGTTGCACGATGCTTGAACTGTAAGAAGGTTATGTATGATCATCAGAGACCTGATGGCTTGCTTCAAAGGCTAGATTTATCGAATTGGAAGTGGGAGCATATGACCATGGAGTTTTTGGTTGGACTACCACAAACCTTGAGGATATTTGATGATGTCTGGGTCATTGTTGATAGATTGACCACGTCTGCACATCTTATTCCAGTCATGACGACTTACACTTCAGAGTAGCTGGCTCAGATTTTTCTTAGAGAGATTGTTCGCCTGCATGGTGTGATTGTGTCTATTATCTCGGATCAAGGTACTCAGTTTACATTGCATTTCTTGAGAGCCGTGCAGCGAGAGTTGGGCACATATTGAATTGAGTATGACATTTCATTCCCAAGCAAATGGGCAGTCCAAGCGTACTATTCAGATCTTGGAGAACGTGCTATGAGCATGTGTCATTGATCTCAGGGGCAGTGGGATTAGTTTCTACTGTTATTAGAGTTTGCCTACAACATCAACCACTAGTCGAGTATCTAGATGGCTTCTTATGAGGCCTTATATGGGAGGGGATGTCGTCATCCGGTTACTGGGTTTAAGCTAGGGGAGGATAGGTTGTCAGGCACTGACTTGGTTCTTCATGCTTTGGAGAAGGTGAAATTGATTTAGGAGTGTCTTCATGTAGCGCATGCCAGACAAAAGAGTTATGTTGTTGGGAAGACTCATGATGTGGAATTCATGGTGGGTGAGAGGTTTCTACTCAGAGTTTCACCCATGAAGGGTGTGATGAGGTTCGGGAAGAAGGGCAAGTTGAGCCCTCGGTATATTGGTCCTTTTGAGGATCTAGAAAGAGGTTATGAAGTGGCCTACAGACTTGTTTGCCACCCAGCTTACCGGGGGTTCATCTGGTGTTTTATGGTTCCATGACCTGGAAGTACTATGAGGATCCATGACATGTGTTAGATTTAAGCTCGGTGCAGTTGGACAAGGATTTGACTTATGTTGAGGAGGCGGGAGACATTTTGGACAGACAGGTTTGTAAGCTGAGATCAAAGAATATTACATCAGTTAAGGTTCAATGGAGAGGTCAACCGGTCGAGGAGATGACTTGTGAGGCCGAGCATGATATGCAGAACAAATATCCTCATCTATTTGGCACTTCATGCATGTTTCTAAAATCGTTCAAGGACTAACATTTGTTTAAGAGGGGGAGAATATAACGACTCGGTCGGTCATTTTGTATATTTGAGCTGCATTCCCTTATTTGATGCTTCTCTTATGCTTATTTGTGGTTATGTGACTTGCGTGGATGGTTGATTTTGTTTTGCGAAGGTTTTGGATTAAATTGGAATATTTAGTTCCTAGTGTAGAAGCTTAAGTTGGAAGTGTTGACCAAGGTTATATTTTGTGTATTTGACCTCGTATCGGAGTTTTGATGGTTCCGTTAGGTCTTGAGGGTGATTTTGGACTTAGGCGCATGTCCGGATTTGAATTTAGAGGTTCCTAGGCTGATTGGATGCTTATAGGCAAAAGTTGGCAAATTGAAGGTTTAAAAGTTCATATGTTTGACCCATAGTTTACTTTGTGGTTATCAAAGTCCAATTGGGATTCTGAGCCTTGGAATAGGTTCGTATGGTAATTTATGACTTGTGTGTAAATTTTGGGGTCATTCCGAGTTGTTTAGGCATGTTTGGCGTAAGTTTGGAAGTTGGAAATTTGAAATAGCTCATTAAGCTTGAAATGGTGTACGGTTCATATTTTTATGTTATTTTGTGCGAGAGGCCTCGAGTAGGCCCATGTTATATTTTGGTATTGGTTTGTGTGATTGGACGGGGTCTCGGGGGCCTTAGGTGTATTTCGGATGGGTTTTGGACAATTTCTCTCATGTTTGGAGTTGTTGGTTTTCTGGTGTTCTCATATTCATCGCTATTGCAGATATGGTATCGTGATAGCGGAGTGTGTTTTAGTGACTTGTATTTTTCTCTTCGCGTTTGCGATGGGACTGTCGGATTTGCAGAGCATGGCAGTCAATGGCCTTGTGCCTAGGGTTAGTTTTTATAAATAAGAAAACAACTAGTGCAACAAAGGAGAGGGCATGAACCTTACCTCCAAATTTATGGTGGATAAACAATTGATTGCCCAAAAGTGACAATCCATTGAATCCTGTACAATGAGTGAAGTTAGACCTATGATGAAGTGCCAATTGCCTACCCATAATTGGTAGACAATTGGGTATACAAAAACAGTGTGAAACGAGCCTAGGTCAACTATACAAACAAGTGAACCTAAAGCAATTATGTAAAAAATTGGGGAGTACATCTTCCAAAAATAAAAGAACCTACATCTAGAAGGTACGTGTATTCTCCCTTTGAAGTATGACATAAAACAGATGGATATGCTAGGTGCTGTCATCAATATAGCTTTGACAATGAGAGCATAGAAAGCCAAGTTGAAGACAGTAATGACTGGGATCCATGTAGATGACTCGTCTAGCTGCCTCTGAATAGTTCAACTGACAGAAGAGATTGAGCTTAGGCTTGGTGCCTTCATCCAGGAGACAATGAAGAAGAACTGGACTTGCAGCATCTGGAAATTGGTGTAGAAAATATACACAACATTCTTCAAGCTAGAGTTAATGCAATGTGTATACTTCTACAGCTGAAATCTAGTAACAGTAGTGGTATGATGGACAAGTAGGCTTGATACCCAAGTTGTGTTCTTGTAAGGCCCTAACATTTGAAACCTGAGAGTGGACCTGCTTCACACAAAAGTGTGTGTGACATTGGAAGGATCAGAATGACAGGCCCAAGAAAAGTGATGTATTTCCAATAGATTGAGCATCTGGGATGCTAATACCACACATTGGAATTGCATCAGTGATCTGGACCTGTCAAATGTACCTGCAAAAGTCAACAAACAGATTAGTAATAAAGGAGCATCATTGTTTTGCTTCCAGTGAATGGCTATGGCATTGCTGACAGTAGTGCAGAACTGCTGCAGGCTTTGGCCATTGTTGTTGTTGGTCTTGCGAGTAGGTATATATGTTTCTTTGCTCTCAGGTTCTTGTGGCTTTTGAGAGCTTGTGTAGGGGAGTTATAGTTGGAGAGATGAGAGGGTTGTTTCTGCAGGTAGATGCTATAGAGTGGTGGGTGGTGGTTTATTAGTGACTGATGGTATGTGTGACAGGAAGAGCATGTTGGTGCATAATTCTGAAGTGTGAGTTGCTGCAGATTTAGGTTTGTGGTATGGTTCCTGTAGTGGGCACTTGGATTACTAGGGTTTGTCAACTTGTTACCACCATGTTGTGGTGAGTAACATGGGAAGACAGTTCTGACAAGCATGTTCCAGATGCTTTCCACTAGCATTCGATTGTTTGTGCATGCCTTTGCAATTATGGGATATTGTGAACCTTTGGCTAGACCTCAGTAAGATGGGCATTGAGAATGCTAATACCACACACTGAGTGTAAGCCAAATGGTTGAGTATACTATAGTGAATTGTACCGGTAAAAAATGGAGCAATGTTAGTGAAATAACTGTTTTCTTTTCTGTGATTATGGATGTTGTAAGGCCCCTTAAATATTTTACCTAAAATCCGGGATTTTGGGGTGCCGAAGTAGACTATGTGTTGACGAATACGGACTTTTTGGTTTGGACAGTGCACTGGGGAGTAAAGGAAAATATTTGGCAGAAAAAGACATTTCTACATCCCACTATGCGGTCACAGAATCACTCTGCGTGCCGCAGAATGGCCGCAGAATGAAGCAGAAAACTGGGCAAAGTTTGGGTGATATTGTGCGGTCACTATGTGATTGCAAAACTATTTTGCGGGCCGCACATTGACCGTGGAACCAACATGAAAATTTTCAGGGGGAGGTTCTGTGACGCATTATGCGACCGCAGAACAGGTCTGCGGACCGCATAATGGCCGCAAAGTGGGGAAGAGTTGCCCAGTTTCGGAGGACCATTTCGCAGCCCATTTTGCGGACCGTAGAAGCATTATGCGATCGCATATGCGACCGTAGATCTGTGTCGGAGTTCCTTTTTTTCTAATATTTTTACCCGACCCTATTTCGATATATTAGAGTAATGGACCACTTTTGAAGCAAAAACATATATTCTAGAGTGAGGGAGTGCCAAAGAGTGAGAGGGGGAGTTCCTAAGCCCATCATCCATCAATTCTTGCTCAAAGTTGAAGAAATTGTAAGAAGAATTCACTAGGTCTTCATCCTAGAGGTAAGTTTTTACTCTATAGCCCTCAATTTCGTGATTTTAACTGAAAATAGGTAATAAACCAAGTAAATTCTGGGGTGTGGGAGTTGTTTATTTTACATGCATGTACCATCTAGGGTAGTGGGAAGATTGTTTAGCTCTTTTGGATAAGCTTTGGGTAGTGGGATGATAGAATCCACCATAGGAGGACCTTGGAACCTTAATACACACCTAGTATTTGATAAAATGCTCAAGTGAGCTAGAATTATGATCTCCTTCATAATTTATGTTCAAGTTTGCAATATCTCTAAATAGATTGAAGTGGCTAGGATCTTCGGAACATAATAGTAAATTAAAAGGGCTCGAGACAAGGTATGTTGGCTAACCTTATCTCTTAGAATTGAATTCCCATGATGATCTTGTAAGTCCCCAGTTGTCCATTATGAGTTGACTTTTCTGAATAAGTTTGACGTCAGATGATGTATATATATGAATGTGTTCAAATGTATTCCGGAATGTTCTTATTATATTGTGCTATTCTTCGGGAGAGTATTTGAAGTATGAGTATGTATTAAAATGTTGTGACTTCAAGTCAAGTCCAAATAAAAGTGATCACATCAAATTATATAAGAGATCATATGTTCCTAAGATCCAAATTTGCTCAAGTATGTGTTTAAAGTCTTAATTTGAAAGGCCTTGTTGTTGACTATCCATGATAATGATTGAAAATGGAATAGTGAGCTTGAATTATGAAGTACGGCCAATGTGCCAAAAATAATATTGCATTATGGCCAATGATGTCAATAAAATGAATGACATGCAAAAGAATATGAATTGAGTGGTAAATACTTTTAATAACAAATGCTTTGGGAGTATCGATTAGCTACCGAGGAAGGGTAGGTCGGAACAACCTTACCCCGAAACTACACGTGCCGTTGTAGGAGTGATTGAGGGGTAAATTCCCGTATTAATGTGATGAGACTATTTCCCCTTATATGGGATGGGATTGGTGTATTGAGATGTTTTTCCCTTAAATGGGATGAGATTATTGCTAGCTAGATATGATGTAATGTCGACCCACACGGCATTGTGGCGAGATGACTTAGCCGGTCGGGCTGAGATCGGATGCCATGCCGCGCACATAGTGGTATTGTGAGTGTATATCTCGAGGTGAGAAGTATTAGCCGGTCGGGCTGAGATCTGACTCTGTGCTAAAACACGGTGTTATATTGGTGCTAAAGATCTCCCAACTTAAATTACCAAAACCTACTTGAAATTTACGTTTCCCCTAATGTGACACTTTGATATCATTTGAGTCTCTTATTGATATCATGTTTTATTCTCCGTTTTCTGTTGCTCGTTCTATTGAGAGGGTGTTGAGTTTTACATACTAGTACTATTCCATATGTACTAACGACCCTTTTGCCGGGAGCGCTGCATCTTTAATGGATGCAGGTGGTTCCATAGCAGGTGGTATTGATTAGTGATAGCAGCACACCCTCTCCTCAGCTGATTTGGTGAGCCCCACTTCATTTCGGGTTCATGTATCTTCTATCGTTTGTACATAGCATTTTGAGGTATAACCGGGGCCTTGTTGCCGGCATTATCATAACACTATTTTATTCCTATTAGAGGGTCCGTCGACATAGTGTGGGTTGTGTCTGTTTTGGGAAATTTAAACTAAAAATGTTGTAGTTGTATCATCTGTCCCACTTTAACTATGATTGTACAATGTATTATTTTGAACATTTGTTAAGGACGTAACTAATGAAAATGATATGGTGTTTTTCACATGACTTCCTACTGACTAGTTAATGAAATGCATTCATCTCTTCATTTGTGGGTGAGTTGGGTAGACGACACTGTGCAGGCGTGCTCGACCGGGGTAACTCTGTTGAGCGCCGGTCGTGCTCCCCGAGGTCTGGGCGTGACAGATGTGTGCTTTCATTTTCTTGCGGATTCTGAGTACATGTGGGATCAAATTGTAAGGGGGTGTTAACTAAGAGGTGAGGTGATAAGTTTTGAAGAAAGAGATGGTCACTACTACAGTTGTAGTTAAGTGTAAATAACTAGGAGATATGAGGATGGAAAGAAGGCTGTGTGTTATTGTTGGAGTACTATATTGGTGGTTGAGGTTATGGTAGGTTCAAATACATGGATTGGTTGTCTATTAGGCGTGAAAAGTTTAGGACATAACACTTCTTGTAACATTGAGAGATTGTTAGAAGTGTTCTTAGGGAACCTGCACAAGAAAGCAAACATGTTAGTGAAAAACTGGACAGAGTGTCCATTTCCAAAAGTGCTGGAGCTTGGTATTTCATGGATTTGGATATATTGGGATTGTAGTGATGCTGCTTTAGGAGTCCTGGTTTAGCCATAACCATGAGATGAAGTAGATGCAAGGTGTGGTGGTGGGATAATTCTGTGTGTTTTCTTGTGTCTGAAAGCAGGGGTATTCAGGAAGTCCCGTTGGATTTGACTCCTGATATGAGCAAGCAATGTGGAGATACTGGTGAAGTGAGTTAGAGCAATCAAGTCATGGCTAAGCTTGGACAAAGAGTCTGCAGGATAGTTGGCTTCTCTGTATACATGTGAGTAATGAATTTCCTCACATTGAAGACACAGATTTCTCAACTTTTGCAGATTCATTTTCAAGGCCCAAGGAGGATTAAAGTTGTTTGTTAGAAAATTGATCAAAAGAGCTGAGTCTGCTTCAAGGTGAATTTTCTTGTACCCATTGATAATGCACCACTGAACACCAATGAAAGCGACTTCTGTTTCTGTAAGGTTGTTGGTACCTTCACCCAAAGCACATGAAATTACTCGAAGAAACTCCCCTAGGTGGTTTCTAATGATGGCACCACCACCTATCTTCCCTGGATTAGTCATAGCACTACCATCAGTGTTGACTTTAACAAAATTAGCATTTGGTTTAGTCCGGACAACCTGTTGAGTAGTAGTGCAATGCTTGATATCCTCAATGATCGAGTAAAAATCCAGCCAGTTGTGGGGCTAAGTAACAGCAGGGTCGGTTGCATGAAGCAGCAGGTGAATGTCAGAATCAATGGAGAACATGACTCTAGTTATACAAGAACTCTTTCCCCATACTTTGTAGAACATCTATTCCAACAAATGATAATAGGAACTGTGTCAAGGACAAGTTTCTGAACCTCATTATTTATTTTCTGTAACCACCAGTTCATAAGGAGCAATCTTAGTGGCATATTTTTAGTTTTAATTCTAACAGGCCCTCCATATTTGTTCCAGAAAAATGTAGCAAAGTTGCCTCTACTGAAGATATGATCAATTGTTTCAGCTGCAGGTCTGACACATCATACACACTTGGTAATAGTGGGATTACCAAATGATATTACCCGGTCATCTGTCGGTAACTTGTTTCTACGGGCTCTCTATAAGCAAAAGGACCACTTGAATGGGATCTTTTTGTGTAATGTCATTTCGTTGGTGCAGTTGGATTGCTCCTTAGTCCTTATCACTTCCCAGGCAAAGACACAGGTGAAATTCCCTGACACTGTGGGTGTCCAAATGGGTTGATCTTAGGACTGTTGCATATAATGGGTGGGGGTTTGCATGATGAGATGAATTATATGAGTTGGAGTAATTCTGTTCAATTTTTGAATATTCCATTGTCCATTTTCCTAGAAACGAGAAACTATAATTTTACCTGGCCTAACCCCTTCACTTCTATAGTTGGCAAGTGCACCTGTACCCAACCAATTATCCCACCAAAAGCTATAATTGCCAGAGTGCAGCCTCTATTGAATATATTTCTTAGGTTCTTTTTTATTGGACATCATCTTTTTCCAAGCTTGTGACTGTCCTGAGTCCCATTTATTGGATGTTGGGTGTGATATTTGACAGTATTTAGGTCTAAGAAAATTGCTCAAAAGAGAGGACTTAGTTCTAAATAACCACCATTGTTTGAATTCATTGATTGACAAACATCTTCCATTGTTCTAAAACCAATTCCTCTTTCAATCGTAGGAAATTATATCTTATGCTAGGATGACCAGTGATATTTGTTCCTGTCTTTTTCCATGCCCCAAAAAATATTAGCAGCCAATTTTTCAATATGCTTCAAGACAATTTTTGGAGGAGAGAGTGTTTAAAGAAGGTGAATGGGCATAGAATGTAGAACATATTTAATCAATGTAGCTTTTCCTCCATATGAGAGAACTCTGCTTTGCCAGCCTTTGATCCTACCTGCTACTTTGGGCACAATGGAATCGAAATGCACAATTCTCATTCTACCAGTGTAGGGTGGACAACCTAAATAGGTGATTGGAGATTCTTTCTTGCTGAAACCTGTTACTTGTTAGATTCTTCTCACAATAGAATTGAAAGCAGAGGGAGAAGTCATGAAGTTGCTCTTTTGTTAATTGATTTGTTGACCAGATGTTTCCTCATATTTACTGAGGATCTATATGATTTTGTTTAGGGAATTCCTGGTGCCAGATGTGAAGATCATGATTTCATCAGCAAAACTCAAATGATTAATCTCTGGGCCTCTCTTCTCCATATAGAAACCATTGACAAACTGATCATGCGATAGGTTGTTGAGCATACTGGATAGTAATTCAGCTCCAATGATAAACAATGAGGGGGCCAGTGGATCTCCTTGTTTCAGATCCCTAGTAGAATGAAAGAATCCTCATCTAGTACTATTTATGATGACAGTTTACCAGTTGTTTGACATTGTTCTCCATATCATGTCAATAATCATATCATTAAAGTCCATTCTTCTCAGCATTATGTAGGTAAATCCCCAGGAAACTCTATCATAAGCTTTGTCCATGTCAAGCTTAATGACCACATTAGAACCAATATTAGGTTTTTTAATTCCTTGAACAATTTCATATGCCAACATTATATTTTCTGAAGTGCTTCTGCCTTTTAAAAAAACCATACTAGTTTGCAGATATTATTTTGGGAAGGATACTAGCCAATCTAGCACAAATAACTTTGGATATGATCTTGTTCCGAAAGTTGCTGAGGCTAATTGGTCTGTATTCTGAAAGTGAGTTAGGAAATTTCGCTTTTGGTAATAAGACTAAACAAGCACTAGTCATGAACTTTGGCATAGTAGCATACCCAAAGAAGTCCAAAACCACATTTAGCAAATCAGACTTGATAATGTGCTAGCATTATTGGAAGAACTTTCCATTCATGCCATCAGGTCCTGAAATACTTAATAGATGGGATACAAGACAACAGATCTTCTCTAATAACACCTCATGTTTCAGTATGAAAATATGTGCATGCTGCTTCAGAAATAGCCTCATCCCCCTGAACCCATTCTCCTTCATCATATTTAATTTTATGTATGAATAATTTCCTTCTTCTTCCTCTAATCAGGCTGTGAAAGTATCTGGAATTGGCATCTCCTTGTTTAAACCACTACAACTGTGTTTTTTATTTCAAGATGGACTCTTCTAACCTCATATACCTCACATAATTAGCTTGAAGTCCATGAAAGTTATGTCTGTCATTTCCATCATTGGTCTGAGCCCAGACCATCTTAGCTTTCTTCAACTTGTGTTCATATTCTTTGGCTTTCAGAAAAATATCTCCAAATTGTTGTTTGGACCATTTGCTTAGAGCACTGGACAAAGCTTTAAGCTTTTGGTGAAATATCCACATGGCATTGCCATTGACTTCTTTGTTCCAGACCTCCTGTACTAATGGAAGGAAGCTTTCATTTTTAACCTAGCAATTAAGAAACTTGAAGTATCTTTTACATGTGTCCTGTCTCACATTCATTTCCAAAAGAAGAGAGTTGTGATTAGATCCTGTAGAGGAGAGGTGAGTGATAGTTGTTGCAGTATAGGATACTAGCCAGTTATCATTGACCAGTCCCCTGTCTAGTCTCTTCCACACAACAGATCCTTGGCCTCTCCCATTTGACCAAGTGTATCTAGGACCATACACACCTAGATCCACAAATCCACAATCTTCAATCATGCTCAAGAAATCCATGCTTTTATTCATTTAGTAAGGAAGACCCCCAATCTGTTCTTCAACTGATGCAATCGCATTGAAGTCCCCAATGACACACCAGAGAGTTGAATATGTCATGGATTTCTGTCTCAGAGTCTCCCAAAGAGGTCTTCTCAAAGCTATTTTGCATTTGGCATAAATGACAGTGATTTGGAAAGTTTCTGTAGCTTCAGTATGCTGCAGTGCAATGGCCAGCTACTGCTCATCATGATCAATGAATGTTCCTGTGAAATCCTGATCCCAAAAAATCCAAATTTTATCATTTACCTTGGAGGCAGAGTGTTTCATGGATAGTTGTATTCTATAGTGATTGATGTGGGTGTTGTCAGGAATAGTTCAAGAACTGTAATAAAGGATAATTTATGGAGTTGTTTCAAGGTTCCGAGTCATTAAATGGCACTAGCAGTTCTGATGCCTCTTGAATTCCATATGATTTTACTAATCATTGACACTGTTTTGGAGTGACTGTCTTTGATTGTGCTTTAATACTGGAAGCCTTACTTCTGGTGAGGTAGTGGGAAGGTTTACTTATAAGTGACGAGCCATGTGAATCAACCACTTTATCAAAATCTGTGGCACCATTGATAGTAGTAAGAAGCTGATTGCAGGTATCCTCTTCTTCCAAATCTACATTGTGTTCATCATCAGCCTCATCACCAAAATCAGCCTCATCTTTTGATTGCATATGATTGTACTCATCTTCTCCAAGCCTAGAAGGAGAGAATTTTTGGAGATGACACTCCTTAGTTACTGGTTCCTCGTGGACAACATTTTTGAGTTGAATATCATGTACCTGGGAAGAGACATGCTCCCATATGAGCTGAGTGGATAGCAGAAGTTGCAGATGCAGCTTGTACAACTTCAGACCTACTTGCAACACCCTCTACCCTTTGTACTGTATCAGATATATTGCCTTTTTGAGTATCTACAGGAACAACATCCGTCAAGCTTTGGTGAGATAGGGGTTCAGAGTTAGTTCCAAGATTCTGTGAACTTTCAATACTTGTAAAATTGAGAAGGTTCTTTGCATCTTTTTGTTTGCTCATCTGCCTTCTCTTTTTCTGACTAGGGTTATGTTTTGGTTTTGTTGTAGTAATCTTTGAAGTAGCAGTAGTCTTTCCTTTGTCAACCTTATTTTTGTGATCTCCATCAGTAGAACTAGAAATCACACATGCATCTGCTTGTGTGTGTGGTGTTTCATGAATGCCAGGATATTGAGAAGTGGTAGCAGGAGGTATTTGGTCCATCATAGGGTCACCAGATTCCACAACACACACATGAAAAATATGATGAATACCCACCCCCTTTGGATCCCCATCCTGAACTACTATAGGTTTCTCCTGACCATCGTTCTTTCCTCCAATAACTTCAATAGAATCAACATTACCAACAGGGGGAGTAGAGGCATTGTGATGATTTTAAGCCACAAAATTATCACTCCTCTCTAGTGGAGCTGGAGGATTGATAGAAGTCATACATGTGCTTTGTGTGGTTGGATGCTCCTGTGATGGTATTTCTGCTTATTTGTTGGTGTTTTGTTGTGGGATATAAATAGCTTGTATCTTTTTGGTGTTATTTTGCTGGATTCCTTTGAAGTTTCTTTTCTTTTGAGTTTGTCAGTCCTTAGTTGGAGGTTGATTCCCTGTGGTTTGGTGTGCCTTTTCTTATTGGTCTCCTATGTCTTGATTCATGTTACTGTGATCCTAATCCATTTGTTATTACTGTTTACCTTGGTTGGGATGATGTGGTGGTTATTTAGCTCCATCTGATCATTTACTTATATTTAGGTTGTTCTTTGCAAAAACAGAGGAATTAGATAACCTTTTCTACAAATCTTCCTCTTTCAGTCTTTTGGGAAAAAACACGAGAGAAGTGACCAAGGTGTTTGCAGTAGGAGCAGTACTCAGGCATACTCTCATATTGGACCTCCAACCATTTAACATCACCATTTACATCTTGGTCTTCATCAAAACCAAGTCATACACGTGAGGGTCTATCTTTTGTAAGATCAATTTGCATTTTGACTTTTGCCACACTGTCTCTGGTCTTCTGAAATGATGCCAAGTCCAAGAATAGTGCCTTGCCTACTGGAGATAGCATAGGGGTGAGGATTTCCATATTGTAAAAATGCCATGGGAGCTCAGGTATCACCACCCATACATGAATGATAAAAGAGTTTTCATTTGGATTAAATAACAGAGACCAGGCTTCAAATTTCATCATTAGACCCTGAATATACATATATCACTTATTCCAAACTGTTGCATGGTCATACTCATTGTCTAAATCAATATACACTGTCTTGGAGTTGAAATGAGCAATCTTCACTCCACCTTTGAGCTCTGTCTAAGTAATGAAGATCCTTCTAATGACCTCCATTATGGGCATTGTATTGGAGAATTTGCCAACCACAGTATATTGACACATGGCAGCCAACTTAAACACGTAGTCATCCTTCTTGAATATTACTCTAGGCTTTCCTTGTTAAGTAGTGATCTTGGGATGGGTAAACTCAATTGGAATCGTTTCCTAAGCTAGTTTTGCTTTTATTTTGGTTGCAAGTGAGTGAGTTACAGTTGCTGGGGGAGGTTCAGGGGCGTTTTGTGGTTTCTTGGATTGGTCTTTTGGTGGGGTAGTTTGTGTGGAAGGGGTAGCGGTAGGTTCCTAGCTTGAAGGGGTGTGAACAGGCAGTTTGGGAGGAGTATTTTTGGCTAGTCTATCAAAGTTAGCAGATTCTTTTAGTTATGGAGGTTTGAACTGTGTATTTCCCAGGTTATCTTAATCATTTGTAACCTTGGAGATGCCTTGGGAAGTACCACTTGCAGATGGTCTATCAGCGTCATTGCCTAGAATCAAGTTACTTGTAGTGGTAAGGTTTGGTTTAATGGTATCAATTATAGGTTTGGGTTGGGTCAGTACTTGGTTTCTTAATGCTTCTGCAAGTTTGGGGATAGCATGATCATGGCTTAGTTCTTGTTACAGGTTTGCAGTATTGCAGGGTGGTTTTGTTTTTGTTTGGTGTGATCAATTGGCTCATCAATGTCAATGGGATCATTTGAGAGGGGCTCTAGATGATTAATCAAATCGTTTTTACTCTCACAATAGTTTACCAAAGCACATTTGACTGCCAGTACGCCATTGATGACTACATGTGAAGCTGGAGAGTGATTGAATGCTTGTTCACCCAATTTCAATGAAGTAATTACACCACCATTCATCTGATGAGCTTCCTTATCATTAATTAATTGATTTTCATTGGTGAGAACCATAACTTAGCCTGGGGAGCTAGTTGTGGCATTTGGTCGAACATTTGGCCTGCTCAGTTCAGCTGTGGTTCCTTTTTGTAAAGTTGTGGAGTTTGGTTTAGTGAAATCCATTGGGGTTGGTTAGAAAATATTCTCTGTGGTAGTAGGAGCAATTTCGCATTGGTCTCCATCTACGATCAACTGGTGCTCACCAGAGAATTTCAGTTGGTCGGAACTCTCAATTCCCATGGTGAAGTGATCTAACAATTTGTGGGCATCGACATCATGACATGGAGAAAAATCTCCAGAACGTGGAATGGCTGGATTTGACACAGTTATGGATGAGGAAATGTTTTCTCCTCCCAGACGATTATTTACTACAGTGACCGGCGTGACAAAAGGAAGATTTGTAGCTACTGTGAGTGAATTTGAGGGAGGTGTTTGTTGGAGGTTGTGCGCATTTTGTAGGGGTTAGTTTGAGACTAGTCCGGTGGTTTTTCACCACTGGACGGAGGAGTAGTGTCCATTTTTCTGGTGCGCTGCTATTGTTCACCTTCGTTGCCTGTACAAAGAGCATTTTGGTCAAAACCTTTTACACATCAAATTAGGATCTCTCTTGATAGGATCGGCCCTGGGCAGACTTAAATACTCTATTTCGAGGGTTTGAGTTATTTTATCATATTTTGATATTGGGAGCTCAGATTTGGGTGATGTTTAAAGGAATCTTTAGTATTTGGATTAGGGTAAGTGTTCTTGACTCAGATTTGATTATTATTCATTATTCCATCCTTTATTTTAGCATTACATTAATGAATCCAAGTGAAACAAATTATGGATTTTGACAAAACATTTCTAAAATGAAAAATAGGAATTTTTACCCCAATTCGGAGTAGGGTTTGGATGAAACTTGTACGATTGGACCGATATTCGAGTGGATTTTCGGAATTTGTCACTTTTGTCGGGTTCCAAGAGGAGGGTCTGGGTTCAATTTTGGTTAACTTTTTTATTTTTGATAAACATTGGAGCTTTAGTTTTTGGTTTTCTCTAGTTGTGTTTGATATTATTGAGTTATTTTTTGCTAGATTTGACCCGTAGGCTGGTTCCAGAGGCAAGGGCTTTTTATGGTATTGATTTGGCTTGTATGAGTTAAGTATCTTGCCTAACCTCATGTGGGATAATTTTCATTCGGATTTGGCCTTATTCTCTTATTCATGTTATGTGAAAAATGCTTACGACAGGATTTGACCGTGGGCTATTAATATACCTTAATTTGATAATGTAATTTATATCAAACATGCTTAAACCACATTGTGACCATACGATCATGATCACTACATTTGACTTAGCCATAGTCATGCTTTTATTTGTTGAACGCCTACACACTTTTATCTAATTGTCATGCCTTTGTGCACTTTGTTGATAAGTTGTGAGAGTATATCTTGATGAAACTTCGGTATTATTATTTTGTGATATTGTTGTCACGCCCCAAATTCGGGGAGTGCGACCGGCGCTCAACCGAGTAAACCCGATCGAGCAAGCCTGTTAGATACTTTCTACCCAACTCACCCATGACCAAGAAAAGACGTGATTTTATTAATTATATAGTAGGAAGCTCATTCATGCAATACTAGATTATTTCATTAGCTATTTCGCCTTTCAGTCCCAAAATACACATATTCTTATAGTCTGAGTGGAAAAAGTGATCAAATACAACATAGCTTGCTTAACATTTCCAACACCCATATACAACACACATAGTATCTACGGATCCTCTAAAGATACAATAAGTGTAAAGAAGGTGCCAGAAACAAGGCTCCGGCTATACCTCAAAAAGTATAACACTATAAACAAAAGATATATTACATGATTCAGGAATGATATGGGGCTCACCGAGTCCACTGAGAAGAGGATACAACACCTATTTATGATCAATACTGTCTGCTATGGAACCACCTGTATCCATTTAAAGATGTAGCGGCCCCCGGCAAAAGGGACGTTAGTACTGTCGAATAGTACTAGTATGAAAACTAAACACCATTTCAATAAAATGAATAGTAACACAAGGAAAACAGTCAAGAAGAAATATGAACTATAAGTAACACTAAAACATCAAGTGAAAGATCACTTAGATATTCAAGTCAATTGCCACGTTATTAGGTTGGATGGTTTTATGCCAATATTCCACAGTCCACAATACCACAATGTTCTTACACGGAGTCCGATCTCGGCCTGATCGGCTAAGCCATATCATTTGAGACATTAACATATTCACTATTTCATTCACAATACCACCGTATTATAACACGGGGTTCGATCTCAGCCCGATCGACTAAGCAATCTCATTCGAGACATCAACCATTTCAATCGATCATCTTACTTCATATTTCTTTCCCATCCTTTCAGCACATTGGCACAAGTGGCTTTAAATTATAAAGTCGTTCTTGGAACTTGGCCTTATTTCATAATTTGAGTTCTTTTCCACAATCCAACATTGTTAATATCATCAATAACAACACGGTTTTTCATTCAAGACTCTTGATTTCACATATGAGCAATTTAGAATTCAAGGCGCATAAAGGCTTTTCACACAATTTGGCATAACAGTCTTTAATCGAATTTGACTTGAAATCTAGGCATATTAGCACATATTCTAAGTCTTGAATGTTTTTAGATGACGAGATAAAATGAGGAAAGCATGGGAACACATATTACACATATATTTGCAAAGCAAGCATATTTGAGATAGCAATTTCTAGGACGTTCAATTTGGGACTTACGTCGAGTGCATGAATACCATGGGATTCAATTCTAAGAAGAGGGGGTTTAGCCAACACACCTCAATTGAGCCTCTTAAAACTCTAAGATGTTCCGGAATATTAGCAACTTCAATCTCCTTTAGCATTATATCAAAATTGAATCCAAAATTAGGAAAATGATCATAATTCTAGCTCACTGGAGCATTCTATCAAACACTATATGTGTATTAAGGTTTCATGGCCCCTTTTATGAATGACTCCACTAACCCATACCCTATTCTTTAATATCTTTAACTCACAACCCCTCACATACCTTAGGAACACATGCATGCAAGGTAAGCACTCCCATCCCCATGAATTACCTTACTAATGTCCCATTCTAGTTACATTTTGAAATTAAGAGTTTGGGTGATAGAATCTTACCTCTTAGGAAGAAGACCTATGTTCCTTTCTTGATAAACTTCAAGGTTTTAAGTGAGAATTGAAGAGAAATTTGATGAAGATCACTTCCTCCCTATAGGGCCCTCTTTCTCACTCTAAACATATCAGAAAATAAGTTCAAAATAATCCACGGTAGGTGTTTAAACGGAATAGGGTCAGGTTTAAAAACCTCAAAAATGAAGCTCCGTAATAGGTTCTGCGGTCTGAGAAATGACCGCTAAATTGGGGTGCCAAAACTGGAGAGGAACTAACCAGGTTTGCGGTCACTATAGTGCACCGCAGAAACTCCCTCCAAAAAATCCCAAAGTGGGATATGCGACAAGAGTGCGGCCCACGAAATGGTTATGCGGTCGCATAATGGGCCACAAAAATGACAGTAAAAATGCCCCAAAAGACTGCTCCACTCTGCGGCCATTCTGCTGTCCACAGAGTGGTTCTGCGGTCATAGAACGAACCGCATAAATGCCTACTTCTACCCAACATTTCTACTATTACTAACCTCTAGGCCTACTTCGGCATCACAAAAATTCGGGTTTTTAGGAAAACTTTTACGGGGCCTTACAATTGTGGCGCATGTGGACATTTTGAATGGATTGATTGGGGGTGTCATCACGAGGTCTTTGCCGTGTGATTGTGTCTATTTGTGCGTGTGGGGTGAAAAAAGGGTGGCGTTTTCGCGGAATGCCCACGTGACGAAATGCGCATGTAGAAAAATAATGGAGGCATTTCATTGTTATGTGTACATGCGGCAAACTAAATGTGGCATTGTTGATGATGTTATGTGATGATTCAGGGGTGTCTTTCTTGATGTTGTTTATGATTTAAAACGGGGTTGATATTTTAATTGCATACATGTTTCTTAAAAGTTGTCTTGTATTTTTAATGCGTTGTTAATTTAATTTGACATGCTATCACATTCCCTACTTCTTTTGATGATTTGTTGGCAAAGATGGATGTTTCTATTGTGTGTTTTCAACACATGCTCTATGAGATGGTTGATATTTTTTCCCCTTATATATTCTGTTGCTAGTTATTGATATATTACACATGTTATTGACTAGTGAGTATTGCATGAATTGAACTTCATCATTACTTCCCGAGGTTAGTTCAGATACTTACTGGGCAGCGATCGTGGTTTAATCATACTACATTTCTGCATATTCTTGGGCAAATTCAGGTATTGGAGGTAGCGGATCTAGGCAGTGAGCGTTTATTGAAAGTAGGGATTGAAGGTAGACCGCAGAAATGACTACTTCTGCCCAACATTTCTACTATTACTAACCTCTACGCCTACTTCGGCATCACCGAAATTCGAGTTTTTAGGAAACCTTTTACGGGGCCTTACAATATTAGCACATGTGGACATTTTGAGTTGATTGGTTGGGGGTCTCATCACGAGGTCTTTGCCATGCGATTGTGTCTATTTGTGCGTGTGGGGTGAAAAAAGGGTGGCGTTTTCTCGGAATGCCCACGTGACGAAATGCGCATGTGGCAAAATATTGGAGGCATTTGATTGTTATGTGTACATGTGGCAAAATAAAGGTGGCATTGTTGATGATGTTATGTGATAATTCAGGGGTATCTTTCTTGATGTTGTTTATGATTTGAAACAGGGTGGATATTTTAATTCCATACATGTTTCTTAAAAGTTTTTTCTTGTATTTTTAATGAGTTGTTAATTGAATTTGACATGCTATCACATTCCCTACTTCTTTTGATGATTTGTTGGCAAAGATGGATGTTTCTATTGTGTGTTGTCAACATATGCTCTATGAGATGGTTGATATTGTTTTCCCTTATATATTCTATTGCTAGTTATTTATATATTACACTAGTGAGTATTACATGACTTGAACCCCGTCATTACTTCACCGAGGTTAGTTCAGATACTTACTGGGCAGCGATCGTGGTTTACTCATACTACATTTCTGCATATTTTTGGACAAATCCAGGTGTTGGAGGCAGCGGATCTAGGCAGTGAGAGCTTATTGAAAGTAGGGTTTGAAGGTAGACCGCAGAAATGCCTACTTCTTCCCAACATTTCTACTATTACTAACCTCTACGCCTACTTCGGCATCACAGAAATTCAGGTTTTTAGGAAAAGTTTTACGGGGCCTTACAATTGTGGCACATGTGGACATTTTTAGTGGATTGATTGGGGGTGTCATCACAAGGTCTTTGTCATGCGATTGCATCTATTTGTGCGTGTTGGGTGAAATAAGGGTGGCGTTTTCTCGGAATACCCACGTGACGAAATGCGCATGTGGCAAAATATTAGAGGCATTTCATTGTTATGTGTACATACGGCAAAATAAAGGTGGCATTGTTGATGATGTTATGTGATGATTCAGGAATGTCTTTCTTGATGTTGTTTATGATTTGAAACAGGGTTGATATTTTAATTGCATACATGTTTCTTAAAAGTTTCGTCTTGTATTTTTAATGAGTTGTTAATTCAATTTGACATGCTATCACATTCCCTACTTATTTTGATCATTTGTTGGCAAATATGGATGTTTCTATTGTGTGTTGTCAACACATGCTCTATGAGATGGTTGATATTGTTTTCCCTTATATATTCTGTTGCTAGTTATTGATATATTGCACATGTTATTGACTAGTGAGTATTACATGACTTGAACCTTGTCATTACTTCACCGAGGTTAGTTCAGATACTTACTGGGCAGAGATCGTGGTTTACTCATACTACATTGTTGCATATTTTTGGGCAAATCCAGACGACGGAGGCAGCGAATCTAGGCAATGAGAGCTTATTGAAAGTAGGGATTGAAGGTAGAACTGTATTAAGCATCGCAGTCCCTTGGAGTCCTATCCTTATATTTATACTTTCTTGTTATATATGAAAAGTATTGTATATTTAAGATATTCTTAGGTATTTAGTTAGAGCTCGTGACTCCGTAGTACCTAGTTCTGGGGAGTTATGTTGAGTATTTCTACTTTGGCCTGTATTGACTCTATTTATGTTTTTGGGTTAACTATCTGTCCTATTATATCAGGTTCTGCTTGTTTATATATTGGTAAGTGATCGGCTTACTTAGTTTTAGTTACTAGGTGCCATCACAACCTCTATAGTGGGATAACGGTCGTGATTGCTGTCACTCAGAATGAGGTCCATAAGAACCATGGCCACCTGATGTGCCATGAGAAACCTATAGTGCTGACCGTACTGGTCGGATAGCACGACCTCTACCAAAATGACCTTGCCTCCAGACGATGCACTACTGAAAACCTCCAAAATGACGAGGCTTCTTATCTGAAGTAGCCTCTCTCTGTTGGCCACGAATGCGCTCAATCCTCGTGGCTATCTCAAGTGCATGAGTGAATGAAGTCTCAATATCGACCTCTCTAGCCATCAAAAGTTTAATACCATAAGAAAGCCCATCGTTAAACCTCCACACTCTCTTTCCCTCATCTCATATTGGGTGACTGTCATGCCACCCTACTGAAAGCGCTCAAACTGGTTGCGCAACTCATCTCTCTGAGTGAGTCAGATGAACTGCTCCAAGAACAACTATGAAAATTGGGCCTAAGAAAGAGGAGGTGATCATGCTGGCCTGCCCATCTTATACGTCTGCCACCATCTCTTAGCTGAACTCTGCATCTAGAAGACGGGGAAATCAACTCCATTGGACTTAACTAGTCCTAAATTG
The DNA here is from genome assembly GCA_000715115.1 of Nicotiana otophora. Taxonomy (NCBI): domain Eukaryota; kingdom Viridiplantae; phylum Streptophyta; class Magnoliopsida; order Solanales; family Solanaceae; genus Nicotiana; species Nicotiana otophora. The sequence continues at coordinate 145,606 of AWOL01S0000213.1, read as the reverse complement.
CACAAGATCTGACACCAATCCAAGAACTTCTGGCATCCTCTGCTGGCGCACCTGAAGTAATGAGGAAACAACTTTTGGAACCTATCCATCCTCTTCAGCTCATCAGCTGATATCGCAGGCTTAATCTCTGGTTGCTTTGTAATAATAGGCTGAACCACCCTAATTTGTAACATTCCTGAGCTATTATATCCATGAGCCTTTTTCTCCGGAATACGGGTAGGGGGAGTCTCAGCTCCTTCCCCAGCCTGAGAAATGGCTGGTGCCATAGGGAGCACGCCTGCCTGAACCATGCTCTCCATAAGGCCAACCATATGGACTGAGGCATCTTTAAGCACTAGGGTAGCAATGAACCCCTCTGGAACGTGAGCTGGTCCTACAGGCTCGTCCTGAATCGGAATCTCCTCATCACTTGGAGCTATATGAGGCTGGACTGGTGCTGCTCTAGCACGAGTGTGAGTGGCTACAGGTTCTGCTACATGTGCCCTAGACCGATCTCTACCTTTGTACCTACCTCGGACTATGCCATGGCCCCTGATCCTCGTTATGGATGCAACTTGGGGCTCCGGCTCCATATACAGAAAGAAAGAAAGTGAAGTTTTCTAAAAGCCTTATAGCCCCTCGAAGATAAGTACAGACATGTCCATACCAATCCTCAAGAATCTACCATGCTTGCTCATGACTCCTGAGACCTATGCAACCCAGGGCTCTGATACAAACTTGTCACGAACCAAATTCTCAACCAAAAGGGTTGTGATGGAGCCTAACACCACTTTATAGGCAAGCCAACATGTAACCTTAATAAAAGATATAAAACTAACATATAAAAAACATGATATAATAAATGAGAATACAAGCTCTACAATACATATCGAGTCTAAACCAAACAACCAAAAAAATAACCTCCCAAGATTTGGTGTCACTAAGTACATGAACTTCTAGAGATTCACTAAATACATAGTTTGAAAGGAATACAATATTGTTTGATACAATTTAATAGTAATGAAAATGACGGAAAGGCGACTTCAAGGCATGAAGACGAGAATATAGTACTACCTTGAGTCTCCCTACGGTCCAAGTTATGCTTGTCACGACCCAAAACCACCAATTGGGCGTGATGGCGCCTAACTCACTTGCTAGGCAAGCCAAGCATAAAAAAATATTATAATACTAAAAGAACAAAAGTGATACAAGTCTAATATCTAACATAGCATAATAGCGTCAATGCATGATAAATCCCCCAGAACTGGTAAATACAGAGTCATGAGCTCTAACACAGAAATACAAGTATGAAAGGCTAAACAACAATATTGTCTGAAATAAGGAAACAGTACATAGAATAAGAGACACATAGACTGCGGTCGAAATGCAGCTCTATCTCGTCTCTCAGATAACCAAGCAAGCAAACCTCCGCTACTGATAACCGGGTCCAGCACCTAGATCGGCACAATTAAGTACATAGTGTAGTATGAGTAAAATAGACCCCATGTACTCAACAAATATCATAACTAACCTCGGCGAGGTAATAGCACCACGAATTATAAATGATACTCCCTATAACATGTAAAATTCATAAATACAACAAGTACAGAATGATAACATGATTAAGCCATAAAGCACAGAAAGAGCAATCCTGGTGTACATAGTTTATACAGTACTCTACTTAGTCAATAATCCAGCATATAAAGATGATATGCAAGTAGATCAGGTAAATAATCAAGGAAATCGCAAGTAAAGATGAAATGCAATAACCAAACAACACTAGCCAGATTTTCCTCAGATATTCCACAAACGTACCAACCACTGATCAGTGAATATCAACTCTGCATGTATACCATCAAGAAAGCACGTGAGAGGGTGACCCTAGGGGGATGAAACCATATCCCCACACTGCACGGACAACTCACATGTTGCATGGACAACTCACATGCTAATCAATATCAACCGCACGGAAAACTCACTTGCGGCACGGAAAACTCACTTGCCAATAATATCAATATTAGTATCTGCACGGATAACTCACGTGCTGCAAGGACAACTCATGTGCCAATGATACCATCCACACAGACAACTCACGTGCCAATAATCAAAATCTGCCTAGCGTGGTCACAAGCTACCAGTCCAAATCATATCACATAAAAAGCAAAAATATAAGAATATATATACATGATCAATGAATATCAAGTTTCATACTCCTGAACTAGTATAAATGACATACTATGGTGTAGGCATGTGCAATGTGGGCTATCACAGCTCAATCAGACAATTTCATCACGAAATAGAAGTTTATCAGGTTCAATCAAGAGAATAACCTCAATGTAACCTCATATTCGGTACAAATAGCTCACAAAGGGATACAAATAGGAGATACATCACAGTATGAAGCTTAGCAATTAAATCAAGGAATATCATAGCCTAAAAACTACCCCTAGCATGAAGCAGTACCCCAGCGCACGCATATGGGCTCAACCCCCCACATACGCGCCCCTCATAGCACAAAGTTATCAAAAATAATTCTAGAAACTAGTGCCTCAACAAAGTTTTGGTAAGATACATACCTCAAGCAAGCAGACTCAGTCCTCTAACAAGAACTTCCCGCATAAATCAACCTCCGGATGGCTCAAATCTAGCCAAAATAACTTAATATCCTCAATAACAGCATAGGAAACAATTCCAAAAAGATAAAGCTAAGATCTTAAACTCAAATAAAAAAAATCATCCCAAATGTCAACGCCGGGCTAGAATCTCGGAACCTGTCAAATTCCCAAAATCCGAAAATGAATCCAACCATACAAAAATCATCCAATTCCAACCACAAATAAACCCTAATATCATAAAATCTCACTCTCCAATAACATAGTCCAAACCCCCCCAAAATCCCACCTTGAATCCTCATAAATTAGGTATAATAATCAATGGGTAATCAATATCTACACCAAAAGTGAGCAAGGATCACTTACCTCTTCAATTGAGACGAAAGCACTCGAAATATCGCCCTAGACCGACTTCCAAAATTCCAAAAAATGAGAAAATACTCAAACCCTTCTGTAAGGCCCTGTAAAGTTTTACCTAAGACCCGGGGTTTCGTGGTGCTGAAGTAGGCTTATGTGTTGGGTTGAACAGTGCATTGGGGAGTAGAATAAAACTTTGACCTAACAAGCTCGCCACGGTTCAGACATTTTGGGTTGAACAGTGCATTGGGGAGTTGAAGAAAACTTTTGGAAACACAAGGCATTTTCTGCGGTCGCAGAACTGATCTGCGGATCGTATATTTGCCGCAGACCGAGGAAGAAATTTGTGCAAATTATTTGGAGCATTATGCAGTCCATTATGCGGCCGCATAATCACTTTGCGGGCCGTATAACCCCTCACAGATCTAGCACAAAACAATTTCGGAGGAACGTTTTGCGGCGCATTATGCAACCTCAAAATAGGTTTGCGGACCGCAAATCGGTCGCAAAGTGAGGTAGGGGTGCCCAGTTCAGGGGGACATTATGCGGCCTATTGTGGGAACTGCAGAAGCGTTATGCGGTTGCATATGAGACCGCAGATTTGCATCAGGCTTTCATTTTTCTAACTTTTTAACCCGACCCTATCTCGATAATTAGGCATAAGGGACCATTTCTAAAGGGGATATCTGGTATTTTTAGAGAGAATGAGTGCCCTAGAGTGAGAGGTTAAGTCCCAAGCTAATTGTCCCTCCTAAATCTTGTCCAAGATTTGAAATTCAACATGAAAACTCGTAAGGCCTTCAACCAAGAGGTAAGATTCTAGCCCTAACCCTCAATTACGAAATTTTGTTTTGGAATAGGTAATAGGGGGGAAGGTTTTGAGGATGAGGGTTGTTTTTTATGCATGCATGTACATTCATGAGTTGTGGAAAGATTGTTGAGCTCATTTAGGTAAATTATGGGTAGTGGGATGAAAGAATCCACCATAGGAGGACCTTGAAACATTAATGCACATCTAGTGTTTGATAAAATGCTTAAGTGAGCTGGAACCATGAACTCCTTCCTAATTTATGTTCAATTTTTCTATATCTCTAAATAAATCAAAGTTGCTAGGATTCCAGGAATGTGTAGTGAATTAAGGAAAGCTCGAGGCAGGGTATGTTGGCTAAACCCTTCTCTTAGAATTGAACCCCACAATATCCTTGTAAGTCCCTTGATGCACATTATAAATTTATTATTCCAAATAAGCCTTGTGTCAAAATAAATATACGTTCAATATGTATTCCAAAGATTCTTGTTATGTTGAGTCACTGTTGAAAATGTGGTTTAAGTGTGAGCTGTGTGTTATTACATTATGATTTAAAAGCGTGATTCTAATGAAAGCTATCATGTCAATTGTGTAAGAAATCGCATGTGCCTAAGACCCTAAATTGCTCATATATGAGTTTAAAGTCTTAATTAGAAAAGCCTTGTTGTGTATTATCCATGTTGATATTTGAAAGTGAAAGAAGAGAACATGAAATATGATTTGCGGCCATTGTGCCAAGAACGATATTGCGTCATGTCCATTGGTGGCAATGAAATGAATGATATGAAAAAGATTATGAAATGAGTGGTAAATCATTTTAATAATAAATACCTTGGGAGTATCATTTATTCATCGAGGAAGGTTAGATCGGAACAACCTAACCCCGAAACTACACGTGCCGGTGTAGGAGTGATAGAGGGGTAAATCTCAGTGTTAATATGATGAGACTGTTTCCCCTTATATGGGATGAGATTGGTGTGTTGAGATGTTTCCCCTTAAATGGGATGAGATTATTGCTAGCGAGATGTGATGTGATGTCGACCCACATGACATTGTGGTGAGATGGCTTAGCCGATCAGGCTGAGATCGGTCGCCATGCCGCATACATGGTGGTATTGTGAGTGTATGTCTCGCGGTGAGACAGCTTAGCCGGTTGGGCTGAGATTGGACTCCGTGCTAAAACACGGTGGTGTATCGGTGCTAAAGCTCTCCTAACGTAAATTACTGAAACTTACTTGAAATTTACCTTTCCCCTAACTTGACACCTTGTTATTGTCCGAGTCTCTTACTGATTTCATGTGCACGTCCGCATATGCGGATCCAGCCTTGCTCAGCCTCAATTCGCTTCTGTGATCTAACACAGAATCCACCAACCATCGCCTATGTGGACCCATGTCCGCTTTTGCGGAATCGCACTTGCGACCATCCCTTCCCAGGTGCGAAAGCACCAGCAATCAGAAACCATCAACTATAAAATCAAGTCCCAAAATGATTAGACATCAAACCAAACCACACTCGGGGCCCCCGGGACCCCCTCCAAACACACCAACAAATCCCAAAAACAATAGCAGACCTACCCAAGGCCCCAAGTTACATCAAACAACATCAAAACCCTGAATCGCACCCCAATACAAGCCTAATGAACTTCAAATTTCTAAAACTCATGCCGAACCATATCAAATCAAATTCGAATGACCTCAAATTTTACATGCAAGTCCCAACACAACATACCTATTCCAACTCCTGCAACAAAAATTTGAACTTAATATAAACAAAGTCAGCGCTCGATCAAGCCTATCAACCTTCCAAACCTTCAACTCCGAAAAGCACCAAACCAACCTACGGACCTCCAAATCCAAATCTAAACTAACGCCTAAGTCCAAAATCACCATAAGAAGTTATTGGAACCATCAAAAATCCATTCCGGAGTGATCTACACTAAAGTCAAACTCTGGTCAACTCTTGCAGTTAAAGCTTCTAACCTTAGGACTAAGTGGCCAAATTCACTCTACAACCTCTCCGAAGCCAAATTAACCACCCCGGAAAGTCATGTAACAACCAAATACACATATGTAAAGCATCAAATAGGCTACACGGGACTAAATACTCAAAATGACCAGCTAGGTCGTTATATTCTGCCGCTCTTAAATAAACGTTCGTCCTTGAATGGGTCTAGAATTATACCTGGAGTCTCAAATAGGTGTGGATATCTGCTTTGCATCTCCCGCTCGATCTCCCAAGTAGCCTTCTCAACTGGCAGACCTCTCCAATGAACCTTCACTGAAGATATATTATTCGACCTTAACTTCCGCACCTACCGATCCAAAATAGTCGCATCGTGTTGAAGTACAACTGTATCGTGTTGAAGTACAAAACATGTGACACATTCAACTGTCCAACTACAGCGTGTTGAAGTACAAAATATGTGACACATCACCACAATACTTCCATAGCATAGAAACATGAAACATTGGATGAACCCCCGACAAACTAGGTGGCAAGGCATGTCTGTAGGCTACCTCTCCAACTCTCTCAAGCGCACCAAAAGAACCAATACACCTAAGGCTCAACTTGTCCTTCTTCCCGAACTTCATCCCACCCTTCATGGGCGAAACGCTTAGCAGAACCTTCTCACCCACCATATATAAAACTTCACGAGCCTTTCTATCAACATAATTCTTCTGCCCATACTATGTTGTACGAAGATGCTCCTAGATCAACCTAACCTTTTCTAAAGCATCACAGACCAAATCAGTTCCCAATAGCCTAGCTTTCTCAAGCTCAAATCAACCAACTAGAGAACGACATCTCCTCCTATATAAGTCCTCATATGGAGCCATCTGGATACTCGACTGAAAGTTGTTGGGGCACTAGAATGCCCAAAGGACATCACCAAAAACTCATAGTGACCTAGCAGGTCCTGAAGCCGTCTTCGAAATATCTGAATCCCAGATCCTCAACTAATGATACCACGATCTCAAATTAATCTTCGAGAGCACTCTATCACCCTGAAGCTTATCAAATAAGTCGTCAATGCATGGTAGTGGGTACTTGTTTTTAATAGTAACTTTGTTCAATTGTCTGTAGTCAATACATATCCTCATAGAACTATCTTTATTCTTCACAAACATAACCGGTTCACCCCAAGGCAACACACTGAGCCTAATAAAACCCTTATCAAGCAACTCCTAAAGTTGTTCCTTCAACTCTTTCAACTCCACGATGCCATATGATGCGGAGGAATAGAGATGGACTAAGTGTCTGGCACTAAGTCAATACCAAAATCCATATCCCTGTTGGGTGGCATACCTGGCAGGTCTGCAGGAAACACATCTGGGAAATCCCCCACTACAAGAACTGACTCAACGGTAGAAGTACTAGCACTAACATGCCTCACAAAGGACAAATATGTCAAGCACCCCTTCTCAACAATCTGATGAGCCTTCAAATATGAAATCACCTTACTAGGAACATAATCTAAGGAAACTCTCCCCTTAACTGTAGGCCACTCCGGCATCACCAAAATCACGGTCTTAGCGTTACAATCAAGAATAGCATGACACGGTAACAACAAATCCATGCCCATAATAACGTCAACATCAACCATACTGAGCAGAAATAGATCAACCCTAGTCTCACAACCTCCAATGGTAACCACACACAACTGATATATACGATCCACCATAATAGAATCCCCCAGCGGTGTAGATACATGAACATGCATAACTAAAGAATCACGAGGCATATCCAAATAACAGGAAAAGAATAATGACACTTATGAATAAGTGGAAGTAGAGTCAAATTATACTAAAGCATCCCTGTGGCACACTAAAACAATATCTGTGATAACGACGTCAGAAGAAACTGCCTCTGGCCTGGCTGGAAATGCATAGCAACGGGCCTGTCTGCCACCTGATCGACCTCCCCCTTTAGGGCGACCTCGAACTGGCTGTGCCCTACCCCCAGCTGGAATGGCGAGTGATGTACCTATTGATGCTGATATAATAGACTATGAGCTCTATCGTGGAACCCTACTAAGAATTCTAGATAAATCGCAATTGAGATTACTCAAGTACCCGCACTCAAAACAACCCCTACGCTGACGAAGCTGTTGACCCTGATAATCCAAATAACTGCCTGTAGAACCCTGAACAGATGGAGCATGGTGAGAAATATGTGCTGGCAGTGCACTGAATGATGACTAAGCTGGGCGAGCACTATATGAACTGTGGCTAACTGAAGAACCACGATGAAGGTGAGGAGCTATCTGAGCGGGTCTAAAAGGACGATCTCTACTATAATATGACTAGCCTCCAGAGGAGGGACCGCTGAAACCACCTGACCACGAGGCCTCTTGGCCTCCCGCTCCTCACGCTCAAGCTAGCGAACATGCTCCAAATGCCTATCTATCTCGACCACCTGTTTACACCTAGCATCCGTGTCAACCTCTCGAGCCAAATAGTAACGTAAACCATAGTTTAGGCCATCAATGAACATCCAAATCTTTTCCCTTTTTATGGGAACCAACCGTATAGCATTTCGTTCCAAATACGCACACCTCATCTTGTACTGGTTCATAGTCATATCCTCCTGACGTAGCTGATCAAACTCTCTATGTAGCTCCTCTCTGCAAGTCTGTGAGACAAACATTTCTAAGAAGAAAACAGAGAACTCATGCTATATAATTGGCACTGTGCCAGCTAGCCTTCCTAACTCATAAGTGTTCCACCATCTATAGACTTCCCCTGTCAGCTAAAAAGTAGTAAATGCAATCCTACTGGTGTCAAAAATACTCGATGTGCGAAGAATCCACTGAACTTGAGCAAATCAAGCCTCCTAAATTGCTCCAACCTCCTCTACTCTACATTGGTCATAGGTGAACTAACTTTGGCCCGAGCAGCAATAACTGGACACACTGGTAACACCTCGGGTGTCTGATAACCTTGAGCTAGCTGCTCTGGAGTATGAGCGGTGGGAGTCTGGGCACCTTTCCAATCTTGTGAGGTAGCTGGTGCAACTAGGACCGTAACCGCTTGAGCCAAGCTCGTGCACACCAACTAGGACCATACCACCAGTGTCTGAGCTGGTCCCACCGATGCAACATTATCTAGAAGCTACTCCTTAGCTGGGAGCAACTTGTGGCTCGGTAGGTGCTACCCTAGCTGTAGTGCGAGCCCCACCTCGGCCTCTACCGTGGCCCGAGCCTCTCGCAACCCTAACTGGTAGTACTAGTGCCTATCCCCTTGATCCGATCGAACGTGTCCTCACCGCCTGTCAGAGAATAGAAGATTCAAGGTTCAAACTTCGGAAATAACAAACCCGCATGACAAGAATGCAAGAAAGTGAAGTATTCCTAATAGTTTGGTAGCCTCTCAAAGATAAGTACAGACGTCTCCGTACTGATCTGCAAGACTCTACTAAACTTACTTATGACCCATAATACCTAAGTATCTAGGGCTCTAGTACCAACTTGTCATGACCCAAAACCACCAATTGGGTGTGATGGCGCCTAACTCACTTGTTAGGAAAGCCAAGCATAACAAAAACGAAATATAATGCTGAAAGAACAAATGTGATACAAGTCTAATATCTCAACATATCATAATAGCGTCAATACATGATAAATCCCCCACAACTAGTATATATAGAGTCATGAGCTCTAAACTTTTCTGAAAGGATAAACAACAATACTTTCTGAAATAAGAACAACAGTACATAGGATAAGAGACACCAAGACTGCGATCGAAATGCAGCTCTACCTCATCTCTTAGATAACCTCGCAAACAAACCTCCACTACTGATGACCGGATCTGACACCTGGATCTGCACAATTAAGTGCAGAGTGTAGTATGAGTAAAACCGACCCCATGTACTCAGCAAGTATCATAACTAACCTCGGCGAGGTAATAACAGCAAGAATTATAAATGATACTCGCTATAACCTGTAAAGTTATAAATTCAACAAGTATAGAATGATAACATGATCAAATCATAAAGCACAAAAAGAGCAATCCCGATATACGAAGTTTATCAAGTACTCTGCTTAGTCAATAATCCAACATAAAAACATGTTATGCAAGTAGATCAGGTAAATAATCAAGAAAATTGCAAGTAAATATGAAATGCAGTAACCAAACAACACTGGCCAGAATTTTCTCATAATTTCCACAACCATACCAACCACTGATCAATGAATATAAACTCCAAGTGTACACCATCAGGAAGACACATGAGAGGATGACCCTAGGGGGAAGAATCTATATCCACACACTACACGGACAACTCACGTGCTGCACGGATAACTCACGTGCCAATGATACCAATCGGACGGACAACTCACGTGTTAATAAACATAATCCGCTTAGTGTAGTCACAGGCTACCATTCAAGATCATAACACACCAAAGCAGATATACAAGAATACATGTACATGATTAATGAATATCATGTTTCATACTCCTGAACTGGTATAAATGACATGCTATAGTGTAGGGATGTGAAATATGTGCTATCACGAATCATTCAGAAAATTTCATCACGAAATAGCAGTTAATCAGGTAAAGTCAAGAGAACAACCTTAATGTAACCTCAAATGCGGTACAAATAGGTCACAGAAGGGGTGCAAATAGGAGATACAACACAGTATGACGCTTAGAAATTAAATAAATGCATATCATAGCCTAGGCACTTCCCCGAGCATGAAATTGTTCCCCGGTGCACTCACATGGGCTCAACCCAACACATATGCGCCACTCATAGCACGAAGCTATCACAAATAATTCAGGAAACTAGTGTCACAACCATATTTAGGTAAGATACTTATCTCAAGCAAGCTAACTCACTCCTCTAACAAGCCTTTCCCACATGAATCAACCTACAGACGACTCGAATCTAGCCAAAATAACTTAATACTATCAATAAAAGCCATAGGAAATGAATGCAAAAGATAAAGCTAAGATCTTTAAATCAAATCAAAAAGTCAACCCCGGGCTTGCACCTTGGAACCCAACCAAAGTTTCAAATTCTGAACACCCATTCAAATAGGAGTCCAACCATACAAAGATCATCCAATTCCAGCC